>SJYA01012507.1:0-22227 GCA_006410615.1 Neotragus moschatus
AAAAATAAGCCTGAAAAAATAAACTGCTTAATATTATTAGTCATTAGAAATCACAGTGCGATACCATTGCACACCCACCAAGATGTTGATAATCAAAAAGGCAGAAAATAACAAGTGTTGACAGGGATGAGGGAAAACTGAACCCTCATATGTGCCTGGTGCAGCTGTCCAGAAAGCAGTTTGGCAGTTTCCCCCTGACACACACACAATTAAACATAGACCTAGCAATTGCCTCTTAGGTATATATCCAAGAGAACTGGAAACAGATGTTCACAAAAACTTGTACACGGTATAGCAGCATTATTCATAAGAGCCAAATAATGGAAACAATCCAAATGTCCATCAACTTGATGAATGGATAAGCAAAATGTGGTACATCAGTGCAACAGAATATTATTCATCCATTAAAAGGAATGACGAATTGACACATGCTACAACAGAGATGCACTTGGAAACATGGTGCTAAATGAAAGAAGCCAGGCACAAAAAGCACGTATAGTATGGTTCCACTGCTATGACATATCCTCACCAGAAAGCAAATTAGTGGTCACTGGGAGGTGGGGCGGGGCCCCCAGGTGGCTTAACAAGAATCTATCTGTTCAGGAGACACTGGAGACTCAGGTTTGATCCCTGGGTGGTGGAGATCCCCTGGAGAAAGAAATGGCAACCCACTCCAGTATTCTTGCCTGAAAAACCCCATGGACAGAGGAGCCTGGCGGGCTATGGTCCATGGGATCGCAGCGTCGGACACAACCGAGCACAAGGAGATGGTGCAGGAGGAGGAAATGGGGAGTGACTGTCTAATGGATACTGAGTGTCTTTTTGGAATGATGACAGTGTTCTGAAATTAGATACTTGTAACAGTCATACAACATTATGAATGTACTGAAAGCCACTGTGCTGCACATTTTTAAATGGTGACATTTTTATGTTGATTTTATTTCAGATTTTAAAAAGCTCCTGTGAAAATTGAAAACTGTACATAAAGAGCATTTATCCTGGCATATAGCAACTTCTCCATAAATAGCTATTATTGTTAATACATTCATTTCATCCTGCCAACAAGCCTCAAAGGTAGCTATATAATTCAACTCATTTTATTGATGGAAATTAAGATTCATTCAAGTAAAGTAACTTGTTCAGATTTACATAGAAATAGATCATATCCCCAATAATTGTGAGATGAATTAATTTATTCATTCAGCAAATATTTAAATGATTCAACTATGTAATTAAGTTATTCACTCAGCACCTACTATGTGTCAAGCTTGTTTCTAGGAATGAATAAATGAATGAATGGCATCTCAGTCACCCACAACCATGCCTATCGCAACTATGTGTTCAATAAATATTTGTCAAAGGTTAAGTTCCTTTTCATTACTTTTCTGGGTCTTTTGTGTGACATTAGGAAAATGACAAACCTAGACAGCATATTAAAAAGAACAGACATCACTTTGCCAACAAAGTCTGTATAGTCAAAGTTGTGGTTTTTCCAGTAGTTATGTACAGATGTGAGAGGTGGACCATGAAGAAGGCTGAGTGCTTTCAAACTGTGGTGCTGGAGAAAACTTTTAAGAATCTCTTGGACTGCAAGGAGATCAAATCAGTCAATCCTAAAGGAAAACATCTCAATATTCACTGGAAGTACTGATGCTGAAGCTGAAGCTCCAATACTTTGGCCACCTGATACGAATAGCCGTCTCATGGAAAAGACCCTGATGCTGGGAAAGATTGAAGGCAGAAGGAGAAAGGGACAACAGAAGATGAGATGGTTGGATGGCATCACCAACTCAATGGACAGGAGTTTGAGCAAACTCCGGGAGACAGTGAAGGACAGGGAAGCCTGGCATGCTACAGTCCATGGGGTCACAAAGAGTCAAACACGACTTAGTGACTGAACAAGAACAAAGGAAAATGAAGCCTCATTCACCTGTCTCCACAGGAAGCTACTGACGAAAAAGTGTGGGTGTCTCCTGGCTCACCAAGTTTCTGCTTTGTTGAATGTGAAAAGTAAAAGGACAGGCTCTGTTCTAGAAACGTCCCCCTTCTGATGAGAAAGGCTCGACTCTGTAAGACCTGGATAGGACAGGTCACAGTTCAACATGCCCCAGATGCCATAGGGTCAATAAGCAGAAACAGTAATTGAATTTAAGACCACTTTCACAATGTTCATCACACTCTCTCACACCTGCTCTGGGCTCAGCCCTGAGAGAATGAACACAAAGGTGAATGCAATGGAGCTCCTCTCCTTCTTGTTATGAACTGTTCCCTCTCCCCAAAATTGATACACTGATGTCTCAAATCCCAGTACATCAGAGTGTAATCTTATTTGGAGAGAGGAGGTAATCAAGTAAAAATGAGGTCATTGGAGTAGATCTTAACCTAGTAGGACTGAGGGCCTTTTCAAAGGGGAAATTTAGAGACAGACCTTCAAACATGGAGAACACCATGTGAACATGAAAACCACTGGAAGCTATGTAAGAGGTCTGGAATGGCCCTCAGAAGGACCATACCTTGCCAATACCTTGACTCAGACTTCTAGCCTTCAAAACTGTGAGACAGCAAGTTTCTCTTCTTTTCTTTCCTTTTTGGCCACACCTGTGGCTTGCAGGATCTTAGCTCCCCAATCAGGGCTTGAACCCCGATCTGCAGCAGTGAGAGTCTGAGTCCTAACTGCTGGACCACTGGGGAATTCCTGACAATACTTTTCTGTTATATGTGTTATTTAAGAGACTCAGTTTGTGGTACTGTGACAGCAGCCCTATGAAACAAACACACCTCGTGAGTTCACTGTCGGAGGAGAGAAGGCCCCAGAAAGACTCACAGCCTGGTGTGCTAAGGGCTGCGTGGAAGATGGTTGGTGCAGAAGCCAAGAGGCTCAGAAGGACAGAGCGGGAGCTCGTGGGGTGTGAAGGCAGAAGGGACAGACACCTGAGCGAAGGTCTGGGGTATGGGACACACAAAACCAAACAAAAGGCCCTGGCACGCTTGGTTTTCAGGAAAGAGTGATGAAGTGGACGTGCCTGCAGCAAAAAGAAGCAGAGCCCGCCCAGCCACCCCCTCCCCCGAGAATGGTGGCGGGGCATCTGTGTCCAGCCCGGGGTCTGGGCGGGAACTAGAGGAGCCTGGGAAGGATGTGGAAGTGATCTGTCATGGTCTTCACACTCAGACAAGCTGAAGAGGTGGCTCAGCAGAGGCAGCCAGAACCCAGCAGAGGGCGACAGAGAGCCTCCAGGCAGCCTGGACGGGCCCCTGAGACAGCCAGCCCAAGGCCCTGAAAACTCCACGCTGCCTGGGGCAGGGCCATAGGGAGGGCAGCTCTAGACAGATCCCCGACACCCAGAGACCCTGCTTCAGCCTCCCTGTCCAGCATGACTGCTGTGCCCTGGGACACAGCCCAGTCCTGAACCTGAGCCTAGGCACAGTCCCAAATTAATCCCTGGCAGTGCCACCAAACCTGACTAGCAGAGCTCACTTCTACTCTGGATTTGGCTGTGTGACCTCAGGGAAGCCATCGGGCTCTCTGTGCTTGTTTCCTAATAATACAGTAACAACCAACATTCCCTATGTGCCCCCCACAACCTGTTCTAACCACTTTGTGTACCAGGTCTCATGGTCATCCTAGAATATGCCAACACAGAAAACAGATGATCCAGAGACAGACACAGTGCCTGCCTTCTGGGAGCTGGCAGTCCCTAAGGGTCAGGCATCACCGCCCCACTTTACAGGTGAGCAAACTGAGGCCCAGAGAAGTGAAGTCGTGGGCTCAAGATGATAAGTGGCACCCAGCTAAGTAACAAAGCCACAGTTTGAACCACATGCCTCCCAGCCCCAGACCAGACACAACATCACTGTCCCGAGCCCTGGCAATTACGGTCCAGTTGGAACCCAAGCTCCCATGTCCCTCAGGGCTTTGCTAGAACAAAAGCAAGCCAAGCTCAGCTCGTTCCCAGCTGCGTGATTGGAGGCTGGTCTCTTCACTGCTCATCTGTTTTCATGTATATAAAATGAGAGCACACTACGGTTTCTCTTGCCTTGTGCATACCAAGTAAGAGCATAGAGTGTGAACTGTAAAGCATTTCATTCGTTCAGTCAGTCATTCATTCACTATTTGTTAAACCCTTCCTTAGTGCCTGGCTCTGTGCTACATCACAGCCTCAAAGGGCGCTGGTCTGGGAACTGCACCTCCAGTTCACCAAGCTACGCACCCTGAGTGCCAGAGCATGGCCAGGAAACGGCTCCCCGGAGGGCATGAGGCAGCAGGGTGGGCACCCAGAGGACAGGAGTGAGCATGGAGGCCAAGAGAGGAGGGTTCATCTGTGCACAGCCCCTGCGCCCGCCCAAAGTTTCCAAGGGCCTGGCAAGCACCCTCCCCCAGCCTGCAGGCTGCTAGCAGCCCAGCGTGGGATGGGCCCTGGAAGGCTCACCCCCATCCTCTATCAGGATACACACACATCCGGGGGTGCCCCCCACAAGGAGACTTGGCCATCTTCCCATTGCAGGGAAAGCAGCCCATGATGCTCCCGGTTGCTAAGGCAACTAGGCCCTTGTTTTTCCTTCTTCATAAATAAGCTATAAATAGACAGGGCAAACCTGGGTGCCTTCCTTTGCATGAATTAGAGCAGCTGCTCCCGGCTCCAGGGTCCTGGCACAGCATCCAAGTGCCAAGCCTTGCTGCACAGGCCACAGAAACACAGCTCCAGCGGAAGGGCACGGCAAACACACGGCAGGATCGGGTGTGAATTCCCCCCACTCTCTCCTGACTCTACTGGGACACTTAGCATTTTCTGGGGCCCTGCCAAGACCCACAGAATCCCAATCATTGCAAGTGGGACCTGAGATGAGAGTTTAACTACTTAGCCCCAGCAGATGAGAAGAGCTATGAGTTTGCCTGCCCAGCTAATGGTGAGTAGGAATGGGTATCCTCCCTTCTTCCCATCAGGGGTCTGCGCATCCCATTTTGAAGGGCTTCGTAGGCTGACTCAGAAGCTGGGCCTGTCCAGAGGGCACTGGGGAGCCACGGGAGGCGTGCAAGCGGAGAAGCACTGTGACTTCTCTTGGAAGAATGGGATTCCCACTTGACAAAGAAAGTTTGAGCAGAGTGTGTCACCCAGAGACAGGGTATCCTGAAGGTTGCTGGACCACAGTGACAGATGCTTCCTCCAACCAAGCCTCTGATTGTGTGCCTCGATCTAGTTCCCCATCTTCACCATGGTCTGGACATGCCAAGCCCTCCCACACCAAAGCAAATGCTACCTCATTCATTCATTCATTTCGACATCCCTTAAACAAACTCCAGTTCTGTGTCTGGCGCTGTGCTGGGCTCAGGAACACAAAGTCTCTGCCCTCAAGGGAAATGGATACAAGAATCAATGTAAGAAGCTTAAAGGGCCAGAAAGTTCTGATAGAGATTTCACAGGGTACAAAGAGATTCAAAAGAGAGAGGACAGCTCCCCCGGAGGAGGAAAAGCAACAGTAAGTTCATCACAGAGAACATGGGATTGTAAACAAAACTGAAAAGATGAGTAGGAGTCAGCTAGCTGGGGTTGCAGGAAAGAAAATGGGAGCTCCAGGAGGCGGAGAGTCTGAGCAGACACGTGGAGGCACGTTAGAGGGCATTCAATCAGAGGGAGTGAGAAGCCGAAAACTCAGCAGGGACCAAGGCAGGCAGGACCTCATGTCCGTGTAGCGTGCAAATCAACTTGGCAGCTGGTCAAAGGGTGGGGTGGACAGGGAGGCTCTGGAAATAGGCCATCCAGGAGGAAACTACAGTCATGGGCCAGAGAGGAGGTGAAGATGATCTGAATAAGGGTGGTAGCAGTGATGATGGTAAGAAGGGAACCGTCTCAAGAAATATTACAGAAGGTCAAACAGGGGGTGGTCAGAAGTGAGATGGGAGGAGCAGGAAAAATGGAAGAGTTGCTCTCCAGGGGTCTGCCTTGGGTGGCAGGATGGGGGGTGGCAGGAAGGTCACGTGGGTCCCTTTGGGATATATGCAGTGGAGGTCTGGGTTGGGGAGGGAGGTGCAGAACAGCAGGGAGAAGGCCATGCTAGTCCTGAGTGTGAATGAGATGCTTCAAGAGAGTGGGCAGAGGCAGAGAAGGGAGCCAAGGACAGAGGCCAGGGACGGTATTGCTTGTCATGCAGGTAAGGACAAGAAGTGGGCAAAGGGTGGAGAGAAGAAGCAGGCAAGGAGGCAGGCAGGCCCCAGGGGAGAATGACGTCATAGCCACCAAGTCAGGGGAGGAGGCTGGAGACAGGGAGAATGGCCAAATCCCGACAGTCCTGTGAAAGAAGGATGAAAATGCATTTGTGGGAGCATTCTCATCAATTAAGCTACTGTCATCAAATCGATCAAAGAAGTTTTTCTGATAATAATCCTCAGTGTCAGCGATGATGTAACAAAATGAGCACTTTTGCCATTTGCTCATGAGCACAACCTTTCTGGAAAGCCACTGTCCAAAATAGTACACGATCCCATGCAACAAGTACCTGAGTTAGCAACATCCTATTGTGCCCTTCAAAATTTGTCAAGAGGGCAGCTCTCATGCTAAGCAGTGCAGTTTTTTGTATATCAACTATACTGCAATAAATCAGTTCCCTTTCTCTCTCCCTCTCTCCCCGGTGAATCAACTGAAAAATCACGTAACCCGCCACACGAAATTCTAGAGGATGAATCTCGCTAAAACAAAGGATGTTCTTTTATATAGACACAATACCACTACACGGATTTAGTTTTACTTAAGGATTCAGTATTTCTATTTAATATTCAATCCACTTTCAAATTCCCCCAGTTATCCCACTAAAACCTCAATAATTTTTATGATCCAGGATCCCATCAAGTTCTCACACTGAATTCAGTTGTTAGATAAATACTCCAGCAAAGTCTCCTAATAACCAGGGCTTTCTCCTTCAAAACCACAATACCATCGTCACATTCCGGAAATGTGATATGGGCTCAGGATTATTATCTAATATCCTGTCTACCTTTAAAAAAATAGTTCAAGATCCTTAAAAAAGTTCGGAACATTTAACTCAGAAATTCTCTCTAAGACTCTCTCCTCAGACAAAGATAGGGGTGTGAGGCTATGCATTGTGACATTATTTATGAGAGTCCACACTGGATGTTATAGTGCATTATATATTGCATCGATACTGGATAATGTATTATATACATTGGCTATATGTTGACTAATGATTACAAACATTGGATATTATAACATATTATCATAATAAAAATCTAGAAACCACTTTAATGTCAAACAACAGGTGAATGGCTAAATAATTTATGATGGAATATACAAAGCCATTAAAAATTATGTTTTCAATGTATGTTTAATGACACAGGGGAAAGAATGAGAAACGGGGCAGAATATATATGGCTTCAACTTTATAATGTATGTGGACATACATTATGTATGTAAAAAATCATATTACAGTCATAATACCTTGCTGATGGTATATCAAGTCATTCTTTTTCTTAAATTTTTTAAGAGAATACTATTTTACTTATTTATTTATTTTTGGCTGAAGTACACAGAACTTCCCCGACTAGGGATCAAACCCATGACTCCTGGAGTGGAAGAACAGAGACTTCACCACTGGACCACCAGGGATGTCCTCAAGTCATGCTTATCTTCCTCTTTGAGCCTCTGCCTTTTTTTCCTCCAATTCTCTCTCTCTATGCATTACTTTCTCTCAGCTTTTCTATTCTGAAGTTTTTCAAGCCTTCAGAAAGTTGCAAGAGTAGTACAATGAACCATTCTCTCTCAACTTTCCNAATGACACAGGGGAAAGAATGAGAAACGGGGCAGAATATATATGGCTTCAACTTTATAATGTATGTGGACATACATTATGTATGTAAAAAATCATATTACAGTCATAATACCTTGCTGATGGTATATCAAGTCATTCTTTTTCTTAAATTTTTTAAGAGAATACTATTTTACTTATTTATTTATTTTTGGCTGAAGTACACAGAACTTCCCCGACTAGGGATCAAACCCATGACTCCTGGAGTGGAAGAACAGAGACTTCACCACTGGACCACCAGGGATGTCCTCAAGTCATGCTTATCTTCCTCTTTGAGCCTCTGCCTTTTTTTCCTCCAATTCTCTCTCTCTATGCATTACTTTCTCTCAGCTTTTCTATTCTGAAGTTTTTCAAGCCTTCAGAAAGTTGCAAGAGTAGTACAATGAACCATTCTCTCTCAACTTTCCCTCCCTGCTGAATCAAATTGAAAATCACACAGTGCTCTATCCTAAATGCTACAGGACAAATCTACTGAAAATAAGAACATTCTCCTACACAAACACAATACCACTATAAGGATTTAGTGTTACTATCTAATATTCAGTTCACTTTCAAACACCTGCAATTATCCCAATAAAACCTCTATGATTTTTATGATCCAGGATCCCATCAACTGTCCCAGCCCAGCCTCCTAATAAGCAGGGCATTCCCTACAAAACCATGATACCACTGTCACATTCCAGAAATGTGGTATGTGTTCGGGATTATACCCTAATATCCTGTCTACGTGCAGTTTCTCTGATATCATGATTTTTGTGGTCAGGATCCAATCAGGTAGCTCCACTGAATTCAGTCTCTGTGACTCTTTAACCTCCTTCAATCTGGAACAGTCTCCAGGCTTGCTTTTTGTCGTTCATGAAAAGGCCAGGCTAGTTCAAAAGAAATTTCTTCGATGTGGACTTGTCCAGTGATTTTGGCGGTAAGCATTTTTGACAGGAGGTCCTCATAAGTGATGTGTCTTTTCTCCGGGCACCACATCAGGGGGCACTGATATTGGCTTGTCCCAAAATTGGAGGTAAGTTTAATCATTTGAGTAAGGTGGGGTCCACCAGGTTTCTCCATGTGTAAAGCTAATTTTCCTCTTTATAATTAAAAAGTAATTTGCGGGTGATGCTTTAAGATTGAGTGCATAGCCTGTTACCAATGGTCTTTGACCCAACGGAAATGGCACTCGTTGATTTCTACCCAAATCCATTTTTACAAAACTCGTGTGTTCTTTTGCAACTGCACCAAGGAAAAGGAAGGGAATAAATGTCCTGATTTTAGAAGGGAAAAGTGTGTGATTATAACATTTCATTTTCTGTTTCCATCACTCCTCCTCAGTTGGCACTCTTCTAAGAAAGAGCTTTTCCTTACCCTGATTTCCTGGGCCTTTTTTTTTTTTAATTCAAGGATTTTTTTTTTCAGTCTTATGTACTATGAGCCATTCTTGTAATTAATCATTTTGATCTCCAGTTGTCCCAAATGTAGCCCTTGGAGCCTTTTCAGATGAGCTCCCCACCACTTTGAGATCTCCCTGGCGTTCTGGCATGATGATATATTCCAGGTGTGGAATGGAGACCTTGCTGGGTCCAAACAGCCCTCTCAGCCACGGAAACAGCCACTTACCTCTGGATCCACGGGCAACTCGAAGGAGGTCAGGGGGCAGCAAGGGGAGCATCAGGGGCTGGGTGGACATGCAGGGTTCTTTCTCTCAGAGCAACAGCTGCTGGGGCTTTAATTAATGGCTCCTCTCTGGGGACCCAAGGCCAGGTGCCTTGAGCTTAGGAACAAGACACCAGCCCACTTAGGTATCTCATTCCACATCCCACCCATGTACTCCTTTCATGAGGAAGGGTATCGGTCACAGTACAAAGATGAACAAAACCTGTGTGTTCTTTTGCAACTGCACAAAGGAAAGGAAAAAGAAGAGACTAAATGTCCTGATTTGAGAAGGGAAAAGTGTGTGTCTGTCTGTCTTGTCTGTCCCCAGTTCTCCAGGCCTCTGCATCCCCTTTCTTACCCTTTATCTTCTCTCGTTGAGGTAGAGTTTGCATACAGTAAAATGGACAGCTTTGAAGGACACAGTTGGATGGGTTTTGACAAAAGTGTAATCAGCACCCAACCAAGATACACAACATTCCCAGAAAGATCCCTCATGCTTCCTCCAGTCAGTCCCTCATAAAGGCAATCACTTGCTAATATCTCAAAATTCCATAGCTTCACACAAACAAAATCATGCACCGAGCACACGTCCTTTAACTGCCCAATAAAGCGGTGGTGGAAAGCCTGGCAGCGCCATCATTGCCCCCAAATATTTCCAAGGCTTTCGGAGAGAGAAAAAAGTCAGGACACTGGTGACCCTCTGTGGGCTCTTTCCCCAAACCCCTGCTCCCAGGCTGGTGACCGAAAAAGGGACCCAGACCAGGCTCATCCCCCCACCCAGAAAAAAAGCATCTTCCATGGCCCAGAAATGATGGCTGAGAAACCCCACTGGACGTGGCAGGAGGCTGTGTACTCAGAGTGAGGCTCAGACATGCTGATGGCCCCCAGCCCCTCGACTGTGGAGACCCCCCCAGGGGACTGCGGTCCTGTCCATCTGCCCGCAGGAGTGGCGAGCAGCACCAGTGGCCAGCCGGCTCCCTGCATTTCTGCTGTCAATCTGCCCACTGCCCTGGGTTGTTTACTGGAAGCTGGCCTCCCTGCCAGGGTTCAAAGCCCTGGCCCTGGGCGCGTCCGCGGCAGGAAGCAGGCCGGGCGGTAATTGGCAGCGCGGCTGAGCTCGGCGGCCGGCACTGACCCGCATCCTCCTCCAGCATCGCCTTTGAGTCGCTTCATACTGACCTTCCAGGCCTGCAGGGACTTCCTGCTGAACACCGAGCCCGAACCAGCAACAAATTACTCGTTCCCCAAGAAATCTATTAAAAGGTGACAGCGGTTTGGGGGCCGGGCCCCCGCACAGGAAGCCTAATGTCTTCTGTTCCCAAGAGCCACCGGCCGACTCCTGCTGAACTTGGAGGGAACTGAGCTTGAACTTGAAATCTGAGGGCCAAGGAAAAAGAATGCAGGCATGAGGAGAAGCCACTATCCTTGAGGCCTGTCTATGGCTTTACTGAGGGGTAAGGGTCGGGATCTGGAGTACCCTGGACCTCAGGTCCAATCTTCCTCTTCCACGCTGTGTGACCTTGAGCAAGCCACATGGCCACTCTGAGCCCTCCACGCCCATAAAGGAGAGAAAAGCCCACCCTGTGGGTGAGCAAAAGGCCAGTGAAGTGCCAGACATATAGCAGATGCTGTGCTCTGTGAGTGCTGCTGGCTCAGAAGCAGACTGACTATTGCATTCTGTAGCCAGTGAGAAATAAGCCCAGAGTGACCCGCACATGTCTGCCCCCATCCTAAGTGAGGCAGTGGCCAAACCACGAGGTCATTCGGAGTGGATCACGTGCAGCGGGAGTGTCTGGGGTGGGGGCAGGACACCGGGAGGATCAGGGCTCTCACCACCTCCAGCAAGGTTCCAGCTGATCGGTCACCAAGGCATTGCATGGAGGAAAGGGATCAATGGGTGAATGTCCACGTCATTGGTAGGTGCCACAGGCTGAATAAAGCCCACCTCCAAACGTGCTGAGGGCCCAGTCCCTGCAACCCATGAAGATGCTACCTTACATGGTAAAAGGGGCTTTACAGATACCATTCAAGTTAAGGATCTTTAAATGGGAAGATTATCCTGGATTATCCAGGTGGGCCCAGAGTGATCACAGGGACCCTTATAAGAGGGAAGCAGCAGGCTCAGACACTTCGCTGGTGGCTCGTACAGTAAAGCGTCTGCCCACAGTCCGTGGAACCTAGATTTGATCCCTGGACCGGGAAGATCCCCTGGAGAAGAAAATGGCAACTCACTCCAGGATTTTTGCCTGGAAAATTCCATGGACAGAAAAGCCTGACGGGCCACAGTCCATGGGGCCACAGAGTCCTGTCCAACTCTTTGCAGCCCCATGGACTGTGAAGTGAAGTGACTAACATTTTCACTTTCACTTTCAGCAGGCTCAGAGGTGAGGCCTGAGGTGCGAGTTGAGGGAGAGACACCTGCAGTGGACCTCGATGACATCGAGGCTGCACAATCATGTAAATTCTGTCCTCTAGGCCTCGCTGGACTCAAACTCCAATGTAGTGTTTTTACCACGGATGAAGTGCTGCTGGGCCCACTGTCCTGAAGACTCAGAGGACCAGAAAACACCGGTTCACAAGGGACAGCCTAAATCTCAGGCTACTTGATGTGGCGTGGTCATCAGCCTCTTCTAGGGCCCAACAGGTCACCAGGTACTGATTTTCTAAGGGTGAGTAGCTCTTGGCAACAGAGGTCATGGACTTGCCTAGTTAAAAGAAATAATTTTTAATAGATATTTTGGTTCACTTGGCAAATTTCTTACTTCTTAAGTGACTTAATAATTTTAAATGGAACTGGCTTTGGAGAACCGGTTTTTAGCAAAATTGTTCAGGGCTGGCTGGATTCCAGTACACGAAGATGCCCTGGAGAAGGGAATGAAAACCATTCCAGTATTCTTCCTGGAGATTCCATGGACAGAGGAGCCTGGCAGGCTACCGTCCATGGGGTCACAAAGAGTCAAAGATGACTGAGAGACCAACACTTGCACTTTTTTTCCCTCTACTGTCTGAGCCACCGCATAAAAGATGGCCTAAAGACAGCCTCCAGAACGCTGTCCTGATCTTGGATTTGCTCTCTTCTGGGCTGGCTTTGCTTTCGCTTGACTTTTCTCTAAAATGTGGCAGAGGACCACCATTCCTCTGGTTTGGCTGTCCCAGTTAGAAGAGCATGAAAAGTTTCCCAGAAATTCTAGTAGAAGACCCAGTGGGCCACTGTCTCCTGTGTCCATCCTAGGGTGACTAGCCCTGGCCAGGAGCATGGATACCCTGACTGGGGTATCCTGGTAACCTGGGCTACACGCCCACGTGTGGTAGGGAGAATTATAAAGATGTCCCCTCTCCTGATTTTCATTCTTGGTTATTCAACAAAATACTAGCCTAAGCAGTATGCGATATTGATTTTATGTATCAGCTTGGTTGAGCCACCGTGCCCAGAAGTTTGGTTAAACATTATTCTGTGTAAAGATGTTTTTGGATGAGATTAACATTTAAATAGGTGGACTTTGAGTAAAGCAGGAACTTCCCTGGTGGTCCAGTGATTAAGACTCCACCCTTCCACTTCAGAGAGCACTGGATCAATCCCTGGCTGAGGAACTAAGATCCTGTATGCCACCCAAAAGGGAAGACGGGGAAAAAAATCTGATTACCCTCTGTCATATGGGTGGATCTCATACAACCAGGTGAAGACTTTAATAGAACAAAAGACTGACCTCCCCAGAGCCAGAAGGAATCCCCACCCCAGGTTTCAGACCCACTTAGGTCAGGGGTCTAAGCTCCTCTGCCTGTGCCCATGGACACAGCCCCTTATGACAAGGTGGCAGCTGTTTTTCTGTTCCAGGAATTTCTCCAGCTCTCCTTCCATTCATCTGTTCATTTGGGGGCTTCTTCGGTTTCCATCCCACTACTCAGGTGACTTCCTATAGCTCAGACGGTAGAGAATCTGCCTGTAATGCAAGAGACCCAGGTTCGATCCCTGAGTCAGGAAGATCCCCTGGAGAAGGAAATGGCAACGCATTCCAGTATTCTTGCCTGGGAGAATTCCATGGACAGAGGAGCCTGACAGGCTACACTCCATGGTGTCAAAGAGTTGGGACATGACTAAGCAACTAACACACACACACTCAGGACATGACTAAGCAACTAACACACACACACACTCAGGTGTTTGGAAAACTGCCCTGAGTCTAGCCAGCCCCCCAGGTCAGACATGGAGTTGGTTCCATGTAAACCCCCAGCAATCGTGGAGCACAATCCCTGGAGCTGGACTGGAGGCCACCAGGCTGAGCTCCCTACCTGGAGCCGGGCAGGTATCATCACAATTAGTCCTGTCACAGCGCCACCTGGTGGGCAATAAGATCCTCACTTCTTGGAAGGAAAAATGAAGGCTCAAAGAAGCCAAATCCATGTCCAAGTTCAGCACCCTCTTCCAGTTACAAGTGACAGAAACCGAATTCATCCTCGCTGGAGAAAAGGAAGTGCTTGCTGATCCAAGCACCCTGGAGGTTGAGAGGTGAGGCTGGCTTCAGCCACCCTTCTGCCTGGGGGATTCAGTGAGGTCCTCGTCTCCCTCTGCCTCTCTGTCCTTGCATCTCTTCCTGCCTCCCACTCTTTTTCTCTCGCCTTCAACCCCCCACCCTACTCTCCCTCACTCTATCTCCTATCTCATGAGTGCTTTGCTCTCAACTGACTTTATTCCCTCCCACTTCATATGGATAGAGCAGAAAAGTAGCCTGTGATAGAGACAGAAGCCCAGTTTTAAATATTTGAAGCAGCAAAGCACCCAGGTGATAAATGAGCTTTTACAAACTCCTTTGCAACCAGTGATACACAAATAGAAATATTCTATAGTAATCCTGGAAAGGCTGCCTAAGGGAAGGCAAGCTGACTCAGCTGGAAGAACCATCTCTTTTGCTCTTCTCCCCTTTCTGCCTTTCTATTGCCTAAAATATGGGTGTAATGGCTGGAGCTCTGGCAGCTATTTTGGGCCATGGGGGTGAGGCTGGATGCCAGTACTTGTCATATGAGCCCTGAACTGACCACCATAAGTCTTTTTTTTTACATGCAGAAAAAAAAAAACAAATAATTGCATGTTTAAGCCACTTTTATTTGGAATTTTTTTCTTATATGCAGCCAAACTTAACCCCATGATATGTGGCCACAAGCAGTTCCAGGTTCACATCTTTCCAACTCCAAAACTCCAGAGTCAGGACCCCTGCTCTTCTCACTCACAAGGCATCTAGTGAGCTCTGAATGGCACAGTGAGAGTCACACACAACAAGAGGAATGGCCAAACCATGTCCCAGGCCCATTCTTGGTGTGCTTATGTTGCTTATTTGCTTTTGGGGAGAGACAGCTGGAGTGGAGTCAGAGGAATGGTGGGCAGAGGGGCACTCCTGAAAAGAAGTGGGTGTGCTGGACCCCTAGGAAGTGACAAGTGTCCACTGCAGCCAGGGTACGGTGAGCCCTAGGTTGCCTGACTCCCAAGCTGGACACTCTCCACCCTACTCTCAGTACTTCAGAATTAACAGAAGAGGCTTCCCTATCTGTCCTCTCGGGTGCAGGAGTTGGCCTGCACTGGGGTTGGCCTGACCTCTCTCAAGAAAGTTCATCTAGAGGCCAGTGTGCGGGGTTGAGAGGACAGAAGTGTAGAGCGCTCCAAGGTCAACCCCGGAAAGCATGTCTCAGGTTAGCACTGCTAGTTACTTGTGGGAGACGTGTGACTGTTAGTCAGAATCAAGGTCAAAGCCCACCTCAGTCACTCCTGCTGTGTGTCCTCCAGGGAGTCCCTTCACCTCTCTGAGCCTCATGCTAACTCCCCAGTTTCCATCTCCAGGCCTGTCTTCACTCCCTCCCTCCCAGCCCTATACACACCTAGACTTCTATCTTCTTCCTCTCACCTCACCCACCCACCTTCCTCCAAAAGGCCCCTGACAACAGCTCCCAACACACCCAGCCAGAGCCTTAGCTCGGACGTGCTGGCACAGCCTCCTTGCTGTCAGGATAGTCTACTGTGGCCTAAGGAACAATTCAACTGTCAGATTTCCAAATTACCAAACATGCAAAATAAACAACCGCCACCATCCCAGGGTCCTGCCCCTGAAACCCANACAACAGCTCCCAACACACCCAGCCAGAGCCTTAGCTCGGACGTGCTGGCACAGCCTCCTTGCTGTCAGGATAGTCTACTGTGGCCTAAGGAACAATTCAACTGTCAGATTTCCAAATTACCAAACATGCAAAATAAACAACCGCCACCATCCCAGGGTCCTGCCCCTGAAACCCAGGGACAGATGTGGGCATCACAGATGGGCTGGAGGCTCAACAACAACCACCCCAGTTCCCCTAGTGGGGATGAGCAGGTGGCAGTGTCCTAAAGTCCTGGTTCTTTGTCCCTGGCTCCGGTTGCCCAGGACATCGTGCTCTCTCCTAAGGGTGCAGGCAAACTAAATGACCTCCTGGGGAGGCAGGCCTTAGAGACGAAGCCCAGCAAAAAGGCCAACACTAATTTTCAAATGATCGTTATTATATTCCATTTTTATTATTGAAACATTTATTGTCACTTTGATTATTAAAGCACTACATGCTCATAAAAAGAATAAATGAATAAACTATAAATGTAAGTCTCTCGTAATCGGAGTGGGGGTCAGAAATGTCTCTTGTGTCAGAAACAGTCCTTGATTAAGAAACAAAGAAGGAAAAAAGAAACATACATAGGACTTCCTTGTAGTCCAGTGGCTAAGGATCCACCTGCTGGTACAGGGGACACAGGTTCAGTCCTTGATCTGGGAGGATTCTACATGCTATGAGGCAACTAAGCCCGTGCACCACAACTACTGACCCTGGGCTGTAGATCCGGTGCTTTGCAACAAGAGAAGCCACCGCAGTGAAGAGCCCCACACTGCCACTAGAAAGAGCCCTTGTAGAGCTTCGAAGACGCAGCACAGAGAAAAATAAACAATAAGAATTGTCTTTTAAAGAAAAAGAAACATACACAAATGTGATTCCTCACTTTGCCATCTGTAGGTGGCTGTTACTAGGCAGCGGAGTTGCTGCCCTGAGTGCGTGGCCAAGACTCACCTGTCCTTGTGCTACAGAGACTGGCTGGGGTTCACACCTGTTTGGGCACCCCGCACAGGGCCTAGTGGAGAGGAGGGCTCAGTGCATTTGTTGGAAACACAGACGGAAAGAGGGATAGAGAAGGAAGGAGGGACACCCTACCCAGTCCCCTGTGAAAACAGAGGGATGTACAAAATCCTGCAGGGACCCAGGGAGAGCATCTCACTCCACCTGGGGCGGGCTGGGGGGTGCGGGGGAAGCAGCCAGCAGCCCTGAGTCTTAAGGCACGACTAGGAACTTTCTAGAATTTGTAGACATCCACCAGGCAGAGAAACAAAGAGAAGGCAAGGTAAATGCAAAGTCAGGGAGACGTGAGAGGACACGAGTCTGGGCCTTTGTGGAGAGGCTGGGACAGCCAGAGGAGGGTTTTGGAGAGGAGAGGGGCTAGGAAAGGTTGAGGACCTCGGAAAGGACTTCCTGAGCTGAGCTAAAGGGTGTTAGGGCCTTCGTGGAGAGCCAGGGACAGCCAGAGGAGGGTTTTGGAGAGGAGAGGGGCTAGGAAAGGTTGAGGACCTCGGAAAGGACTTCCTGAGCTGAGCTAAAGGGTGTTCTCTCGACTTCGGGGAAGCCACACTGGGCGCTCACTGAGCCTTGGCTGAACCAGATTAGGAGCCAGGGGCCCCAAGTCCCACACTGGAGGGGCAGCAGCCCCAGGATTCCATCTCCTGCCAGGCCCCCAGGCAGCGAGGCCTCCCCTCCCGCATCCTCCAGCCTGGTGTTTTTCTCTGCACTTGATGAAGTTAAAATGAGCCCTCTCTGGGGTGACTCGCAGGCGTTCAAATTGGATTGGCACACAGACATCGAGCAGTTGGTGGCAGGAGCCAGGGGACCCGGAGAGCAGGTTTTCGCTGGAGGGGACGTGAGCTTTATTTCCCTCTTGGTTGCTGACAAGGAAGCAGCTGTCCTTCCCTGATTATTTGAGTCAGAGCCGCTCATGCCCAGCCTCCCCGGCGCCCGTCCGCCTGCCGGGGCCAGGTGAGGAGCCCCACACCCCGGCCTGCTCTGCCGTGAGCCACGAGCTCCATCTACTGCTGCCTCCACACAAGACCGAGAAACAGCCCTCTGCCTCGGGTGCAGGGCCTTCCATGCCAAGCTGGGGTTACAGCCCGGAGGGGAGAGAGCCAGAGCAGCCTTGAAGAATACTCAAGACAAAAAAAAAAGAGAAAAAATTTCATAACCAGTCCCCCTCTTCTAACGCACTAGCCACACTGGCTCCTTTCCTTTTGTCTTACCTCTAGCTTTCAGTTTGTTGAGACTAAACCTGAATACGACTTTCCTGCTAACTAAGCACTCCCAAATCCATCATGCCATCCATCCTTGAAAAAGCCCAGCAGGTGGGCGTCATCAGCTGAGGAAACTGAGGCCCATAGGGGAAAAGGCTTGCCTGGAGTCACACAGTAACACAGTGGGAGGAGTAGGCTTGGACCCCAGCCTGTCCAACTTTAAGTCCTGTAAACTATCCACTATATTTTTGAGTCTTTGCCCATTTATCAGTTAACACTCTCAGCAGCAGCTAACAGTAACAATGCTTTCAATAAAATGGGGGCTTATCTTCCTTGTACACCAAAGCCTGGCCGCTGGTGCGTTCCAAGTTAGGAGGCAGCACAGTGATGTGATGGACCCAGGCTCTCTCAATCTTGATGCTCCATCATCCTTGATTCACTGCCTTTTAACAAGCTTGCTGCCTCACGGTCCACAAGAAGGCTGCTGCAGCGCCAGGCATCTTGTCTAAATTCAACGCAGAATGAGGACAGAAGGAAGGGATGGTGAAAGCTGTGACAATCCCATTTATCAGTAAAGAAAGACACTTCCCCGAATTCGTCCAAGAGACTTTGGTTTATATCTTCTTGGTAACATGGCTACTCACAGCTCAAGGAAAGCTGAGAAAGTAAATAGTCTGAAAATAAAAAAGGACAGTAGGAAAAAAGTGCTGTGCTGATCACCAACAGTGCCTGTCACGGTCTACATAGAGTTGTGCTTAGTTACCATATCACATTTATTTTTTGCCTCCTACTTTGTTTCTTTTACCATTAGGCCATTTGCAGCTTCTTTATCACTGTTGTTTTTG
This sequence comes from Neotragus moschatus, assembly GCA_006410615.1. Lineage (NCBI taxonomy): Eukaryota > Metazoa > Chordata > Mammalia > Artiodactyla > Bovidae > Neotragus > Neotragus moschatus. The sequence continues at coordinate 18,641 of SJYA01012507.1, forward strand.
TAATTCTCTCTCTCTTTTTTTTTTTTACATTTTGGCTGTGCCACATGGCATGCAGAATCTTTGTTCCCCAACCATGGATGTTACCCATGCCCCCTGCGGTGGAAGGGTGGAGTCAACCACTGGATCACCAAGAAAGTCCCATAATTCTCATTTTTAATGGTTTAATAGTATTTTTCAAGGGGATAAGCCATAATGTATTTGTTGGGCATAGGAAGCTTCTAATGTTTTCAATATTATATATAATGCTGTGACGAACCTTTTCATGTTCATTTAGTTGGGTGCCTCCCAAACATAAGTCCCACACGGTAGCATTACTTAAATCAAAGATGTTAATATTTTTTGATTCAAAAAAGTGAATTTTTTAGTCCCTTGGACAGCAAGGAGATCAAACCAGGCAATCCTATAGGAAATCGACCCTGAATACTCATTGGAAGGACTGATGCTGAAGCTGAAGCTCCAAAACGTGGGCCACCTGATGAGAAGAGCCCACTAACTGGATAAGATCCTGATGCTGAAATGGGCTTCCCTGGTGGCTCACCTGGCAAAGAATGTGCCTGCAGTGCGCACGACCTGGGTTCGACCTGCGGGTTGAGAAGATCCTCTGGAGAAGGGAACAGCTACCCACTCCAGTATTCTGGCCTGGAGAATCCCATGGACTGTATAGTCCCTGGGGAAGCAACGAGTCAGACACGGCTGAGCAACTTCCACTTTCACCGATGCTGGGGTAGACTGAGGGTGGGAGGAGAAGAGGGTGACAGAGGATGCGATGGTTGGACACCATCATCGACTTAACAGACACGAGTCTGCGCATGTCTCACTCCGGGAGACAGTGAAGGACCGGGAAGCCTGGCGTGGTGCAGTCCATGGGGTTGCAAAGAGCTGGACACGACTGAACAACTGAACAATAGCAAATATTACTCCTTATTTCTCCTTTTAAAACTCTACTGATTTCCAAGAGCATTCTGCTATTTTATATTATGTCACAATATCTGGATGTATTGATTTTGTGAGCCCACACGAAGTATATTATCACTTTTTAAAGGCTTTTATGAAATTGGTATCCTAAAATGATACCTTAATGTTGCTTCTGTCTTTATTCCCTTGAATAAAAGGAATAACCTGAGAAGGACTATTTTTCCCCTTCTGTTTTTCACTTTGTACTTCCTCTTTGGTGAAGTATTTGTTCATTTCTTTCTCCAGTCCACATCTGGAGGAAGAAAACTATTTTTGTGAAAACCACACTGGAACTGGTCATATTACAGCTCCACTTTCCCGCTTGATCCTGCCAGTTCCTGCGAGGAAGGCAGGGTAGGGAATAGGATCCAAATCACAGATGCGGGAACTGACGGGCAGAGCCTCCATCTCTAAGCCAGCACTTTTCTTGTACAGCATTGCTTTTTTAACTGGGGGAAGGGGGTGGCTTTGCTTTATTTAATTATTATTTTTTTTTGTCTNTAGTCATAGTTGTCAGAATTCAGTTAAGCTATTAATGGCATTCTAATAAATATTAATGGTGATAAATTGAACATCTGTTCTTTCTGCTTAACCTAGAATTATATTAATTGAAAAGGATTATACAAATATATCTAGACTTTCCTATAGCTCAAAGGGTAAAGAATATGTATGCAATGCAGGAAATTTGGGTTCAATCGCTGGATCAGAAATATCCCTGGAGGAGGAAATGGCAATCCATTCCAGTATTCTCCATNAATTATATTAATTGAAAAGGATTATACAAATATATCTAGACTTTCCTATAGCTCAAAGGGTAAAGAATATGTATGCAATGCAGGAAATTTGGGTTCAATCGCTGGATCAGAAATATCCCTGGAGGAGGAAATGGCAATCCATTCCAGTATTCTCCATGAGAGAATCCCATGGATAGAGGAGACTGGCAGGTTACAGTCCATGGGGTCACAAAGAGTTGGACACAGCTAAGTGACTAGCACACATACAAATATATGGTTCTGAATACATTTAACAAATACCAAGATAATTTGTACCTGTGTTCCCAAAACAACAAGTTTTTGAAGTAAAAGGTATATCATTTTCATATGAAAGTCTATCTATCTGCTCAGGATTAACTGAATTTTTGGCAAAATTAATTTTATGCATACCACATGACAGTTGTTTGAAGGAATATAATTTGGTTATTCATATCTTCTATGCCCTTTTTTCTCAACATAATTCTTTTTCAATATTTGATATTCATTCAAAACACTCATAATTTCATGTAAAATAGTACTCTTGCCTGGAAAATCCCTTGGATGGAGGAGCCTGGTGGGCTGCAGTCCATGGGGTCGCTAAGAGTCGGACACGACTGAGCAACTTCACTTTACTTTTCACTTTCATGCATTGGAGAAGGAAATGGCAACCCACTCCTATACTGTTGCCTGGAGAATCTCAGAGACTGGGGAGCCTGGTGTGCTGCCATCTATGGGGTCGCACAATGTCGGACATGACTCAAGTGACTTAGCAGCAGCAGCATACATTAATGCAAAATTAAATGTTAGCATATTCATGCCATAGTGAATTTGAAAAATAGCCTAATTCCAACTTATATGATTTTGAGACAGGAAGTAAATGTTTTTAAAGAAAACTTTGTTATAATAGAGTTCTTGTGAGAAATGATGTCATAGTCATTGAATGGAGATTTCAAAATTTTCTATTATACAGCAAAGGAAAAAAATGATATTTTTATGTTCAATTCACTTCTTATAAAATAAAGAAGCAGTTCAAATGCCTCATTTTTTTTAACAACATATAGTTTGTCTTGGCAAATTCTCTTTTTGTTTGTTTGTTTTCCTTTGATACTTCCCTGTCTCACTTAATAGTGTCACCAGCCTTACAATTATTTATAGATCCAGCATTGAAGTGATTATTTCTTTAGCACTTCTCTGAATATCCATCCCTATACAGTCAGCTGTAAAATTTCTAGATTTATCACCTGAACACATCATTTTTGCCCTTTCAGTCTCTCTCATATGAAATATTAACACTCTAGAAAAACCCTTAGGTAGAAATATTACCATGCAATTGAAAATATGAGTAGCACAGAGAATAGAAAACAAAGTAATTGAGGAAAGATGACAAAATGTAAAAGGGTGGTAAGGATGCTGTAATTTATATCTCCAGATATAGACACAAACATGGGGTCCTTGACTGTGGAGATTGTAATCTGTATCAGAAGATACCAGTGGACTCATGAAATACTAATCAACAATCAGGATACATGCACAAAAACAGAATGGCCATAAAAACAATTTTAAACACCTATTTCTAAGTATAATATCCCCATTACTGTAAACACCCAATAAATGTTAGTCAATTAAAAAAATTAGAACAGTATGTTTCTATGTGGATCTAGGTAGAAACCTGCACTTCTTAAAGAAGTAAAGGTTACAATATTTCTTTTGACTACACATAAATTCTATATTTAGAATCTTAAAATACAAAAACTTATGGATGCCTGTTTCATAAATCAACACATGAAAATAAAATAAATTTATATTTTTTACTAAAATAAAAGTTTCTCTGGAACATTATGCAAATTCGACTATCAGCTGAAAAATAATGCACAATGTGAG
>SJYA01012509.1:0-11739 GCA_006410615.1 Neotragus moschatus
CCGTACCATCCCTCTGGGTCATCCCAGTGCACCAGCCCCAAGCATCTTGTATCCTGCATCGAACCTAGAGTGGCGATTCATTTCTTATATGATATTATACATGTTTCAATGCCATTCTCCCAAATCATTCCACCCATGCCCTCTCCCACAGAGTCCGAAAGCCTGTTCTACACATCTGTGTCTCTTTTGCTGTCTCGCATACATTATCATTACTATCTTCCTAAATTCCATATATATGCGTTAGTATACTGTATTGGTGTTTTTCTTTCTGGCTTACTTCACTCTGTGTAATAGGCTCCAGTTTCATCCACCTCGTTAGAACTGATTCAAATGTACTCTTTTTAATGGCTGAGTAATACTCCATTGTGTATGTGTACCACAGCTTTCTTATCCATTCATCTGCNTGGTGTTTTTCTTTCTGGCTTACTTCACTCTGTGTAATAGGCTCCAGTTTCATCCACCTCGTTAGAACTGATTCAAATGTACTCTTTTTAATGGCTGAGTAATACTCCATTGTGTATGTGTACCACAGCTTTCTTATCCATTCATCTGCTGATGGTCATCTAGGTTGCTTCTACGTCCTGGCTGTTATAAACAGTGCTGCGATGAACATTGGGGTACATGTGTCTCTTTCAGTTCTGGTTTCCTTGGTGTGTATGCCCAGCAGTGGGATTGCTTGGTCATAAGGCAGTTCTATTTCCAGTTTTAATTGTTACTTCCTGACCTGCATACAGGTTTATCAAGAGGCAGGTCATGTGGTTTGATATTTCCATCTATTTCAGGATTTTCCATAATTTATTGTGATTCACACAGTCAAAGGCTTTGGTATAGTCAATAAAGCAGAAATAGATCCATTTACATTATTGTAAATGGCATTATTTAATTCTTTTTTATAGCTAACTAATATTCCTCCACATGTATGGAAACTTTTCAGTTTGATTTGGCCACATTTGTTTATTTTTGCTTCTCTTCATTTTGCCTTGAGAGGCTGAAAAAATAATGCTAAGATTTATGTCAGAGAATATTTTACCTATGTTCTCTTCCAGGAGTTTTATGATGTCATGTCATTCATACAAGCCTTCTAACCATTTTGAGGTTTTTTTTTTGGTATATGGTTCAAAGGAGTGTTCTAATTTCATTGATTTACATGTAACTGTCCAGTTTCCCTAGCACTTCTTGCTGAAAAGATTGTCTTTTCTTCAATGTATATTCTTGCCTCCTTTGTGGTAGATTAATTGACCTTACCTGTGTGGGTTTATTTCTGGGTTTGTGATTCTGTTTCATTGATCTTTATATCTATTTTTGTGCCAATACTATACTGTTTTAATTACTTTAGCTATGTAACTAGCATTGTCTGATATATTGAAGGATTATACCTCCAACTTTGTTCTTTTTCCTCAGAATTGCTTTGGCAATTCAGGGTCTGTTGTGGTTACATATAAACTTTAGGATATGAACAAATATCATAGCCATTTTGATAGGGATTGCATTAAATATGCAGATTTCTTTGGGTAGTGTGGACATTTTGCTAATAATACTTTCTTCTGGGAAAATGACATATCTTTCCATTTCTTTGAACCATCTTCAGTTTTCTTTAGTTTTTGGTGTATAGGTTTTTTACTTTCTTGGTTAACTTTATTCCTAGGTCTTGTTTTGTTTTGTTTTTAAACAGGATTGCTTTTTACTTTTTCTGATATTTCATTGTTGATGTAAAGAAATATATCAGATTTCTGTATATTAATCTTATATTCTTGCCCAGCATCAGGGTCTTTTCTAAGGAGTCAATTCTTCATATCAGGTGGCCAAAATATTGGAGTTTCAGCTTCAGCATCAGTCCTTCCAATGAATATTTAGGATTTCATTTAGGATGGATTGGGTGGATCTCCTTGCAGTCTGAGGGACTCTCATGATTCTTCTCCAACACCACAGTTCAAAAGTATCAATTCTTCAGTGCTCAGTTTTCTTTATAGCCCAACTCTCACATACTACTGAAAAAATGACTAGTGGAAAAACCATAGCTTTAAAAGATGGACCTTTGTTGGCAAAGTAAATTCTCTGCTTTTTAATATACTGTCTAGGTTGGTCATACCTTTTCTTCCAAGGAGAAAGTTTCTTTTAGTTTCATGGCTGCATTCACAATCGAGAGTGATTTTGGAGCCCAAAAGTAAAGTCTGTCACTGTTTCCATTGTTTCCCCATCTATTTGTCATGAAGCAATGGACATGGATGCCACAATCTTCGTTTTTTGAATNTAACTGTCCAGTTTCCCTAGCACTTCTTGCTGAAAAGATTGTCTTTTCTTCAATGTATATTCTTGCCTCCTTTGTGGTAGATTAATTGACCTTACCTGTGTGGGTTTATTTCTGGGTTTGTGATTCTGTTTCATTGATCTTTATATCTATTTTTGTGCCAATACTATACTGTTTTAATTACTTTAGCTATGTAACTAGCATTGTCTGATATATTGAAGGATTATACCTCCAACTTTGTTCTTTTTCCTCAGAATTGCTTTGGCAATTCAGGGTCTGTTGTGGTTACATATAAACTTTAGGATATGAACAAATATCATAGCCATTTTGATAGGGATTGCATTAAATATGCAGATTTCTTTGGGTAGTGTGGACATTTTGCTAATAATACTTTCTTCTGGGAAAATGACATATCTTTCCATTTCTTTGAACCATCTTCAGTTTTCTTTAGTTTTTGGTGTATAGGTTTTTTACTTTCTTGGTTAACTTTATTCCTAGGTCTTGTTTTGTTTTGTTTTTAAACAGGATTGCTTTTTACTTTTTCTGATATTTCATTGTTGATGTAAAGAAATATATCAGATTTCTGTATATTAATCTTATATTCTTGCCCAGCATCAGGGTCTTTTCTAAGGAGTCAATTCTTCATATCAGGTGGCCAAAATATTGGAGTTTCAGCTTCAGCATCAGTCCTTCCAATGAATATTTAGGATTTCATTTAGGATGGATTGGGTGGATCTCCTTGCAGTCTGAGGGACTCTCATGATTCTTCTCCAACACCACAGTTCAAAAGTATCAATTCTTCAGTGCTCAGTTTTCTTTATAGCCCAACTCTCACATACTACTGAAAAAATGACTAGTGGAAAAACCATAGCTTTAAAAGATGGACCTTTGTTGGCAAAGTAAATTCTCTGCTTTTTAATATACTGTCTAGATTGGTCATACCTTTTCTTCCAAGGAGAAAGTTTCTTTTAATTTCATGGCTGCATTCACAATCGAGAGTGATTTTGGAGCCCAAAAGTAAAGTCTGTCACTGTTTCCATTGTTTCCCCATCTATTTGTCATGAAGCAATGGACATGGATGCCACAATCTTCGTTTTTTGAATGTTGAACTTTAAAGCAGCTTTTTAACTCTCTTCTATCACTTTCATCATGAGACTCTTTAGTTCTTCTTAACTTTCTGCCATAAGGGTGGTGTCATCTGCAAACTTGAGGTTATTGATTTTTCTCCCAGCAATCTTGATTCCAGCTTGGCTTCTCTGGTGGCTCAGATGGTAAAGAGTCTACTTGCAGTGTGGGAGACCCACGTTCAACCCCTGGGTTGGGAAGATTCCCTGGAGAAGGAAATGGCAATCCACTCCAATATTCTTGCCTGGCAAATCCCATGGATGGAGGATCCTGGTAGGTTACAGTCCATTGGGTCTCAAAGAGTCAGACATGACTGAGTGACTTCACTTCTTGTGCTTCATCCAGCCCTGCATTTAGCATGACATACTCTGCATATAAGGTAAATAAACAGGGTGACAATATACAGCCTTGATGTACTCCTTTTCTGATTTGGAACCAGTCTGTTGTTCCATGTCTAGTTCTAACTGTTGCTTCTTGACCTGCCTATAGATTTTTCAGGAGACAAGTAAGGTGGTCTGGTATTCCCATCTCTTGAAGAATTTTCTACAGTTTATTATGATCTACACAGTCAAAGCCTTTGACATAATCAATAAAACAGAAGTAGATGTTTTTCTGGTATTTTCTTGCCTTTTTGATGATCTAGTAGATATTGGCAATTTGATCTCTGGTGCCTCTGCCTTTTCTAAATCCAGCTTATACATCTGGAAGTTCATGGTTCACATACTGTTGAAGCCTGGCTTGAAGAATTTTGAGCATTACTTGCTAGCCTGTGAAATGAGTGCAATTGTGCAGTAGTTTGAACATTCTTTGGCATTGTCTTTCTTTGGGATTGAATGAAAAGTGACCTTTTCCACTCCTGTGGCCACTGCTGAGTTTTCCAAATGTGCTGGCAACAGCATCATCCTTTAAGATTTGAAATAGCTCAGTTGGAATTGATAGTTTTTGTGTAGAGATTTTAGGGTTCTCTATATAAAGTATTCTGTTATCTGAGAAAGGAACACATTGCTTCACTTCCAATTTGGATACAAATTTTTGGGTTGAGTTTGCTAATTTTTTTGAGGATGTTTTGCATCTATGTTCATCAAAGATATTAGCTTGCAATCTTCTTCTTCTTCTTCTTCTTCTTCTTTTTTAATAGTTGTCTTTGTCTATGTTTGGTGTCAGGGTGATGATGGCCTCATAGACTGAATTTAGGAGTATTTCCTCCTCTTCAGTATGTTGGAATAATTTGAGTGAAAGGATTGATATAAATTCTTTGTATTTTTAGTAAAATCCCTCAGTGAAGACATCTGGTCCTGGACTTTTGACTCAGTTTCCCATTTATAGATGAAGCAATTTCTGTATCAGTTCAGTTCAGTTGCTCAGCCGTGTCCGACTCTGCGACTCCATGAACTGCAGCACACAGGCCTCCCTGCCATCAACAACTCCCGGAGTTTACCCAAACTCATGTCCATCGAGTCAGTGATGCCATCCAACCATCTCATTCTCTGTCATCTCCTTCTCCTGCCCTCAATATTTCCCAGCATCAGGGTCTTTTCAAATGAGTCAGCTGTTCACATCAGGTGGCCAAAGTATTGGAGTTTCAGCTTCAACATCAGTCCTTCCAATAAACACCCAGGACTGATCTCCTTTAGGATGGACTGGTTGGATCTCCTTGCAGTCCAACAGAGTTTCAAGAGTCTTCTCCAACACCACAGTTCAAAAGCATCAATTCTTTGGGGCTCAGCTTTCTTTGTAGTCCAACTCTCAAATCTATACATGACTACTGGAAAAACCATAGTTTGACTAGCCAGACCTTTATTGACAAAGTAATGTTTCTGCTTTTTAATATGCTGTCTAGGTTGGTCATAACTTTCCTTCAAGGAGTGTCTTTTAATTTTATGGCTGCAGTCACCATCTGTAGTGATTTTGGAGTCCCCAGAAATAAAGTCTGTCACTGTTTCCTCTATTTCCCCATCTATTTGCCACGAAGTGATGGAATCAGATGCCATGATCTTAGTTTTGTCAAAGTTGAGTATTAAGTGAACTTTTTCACTTTTCTCTTTCACTTTCTTCAAGAAGCTCTTTAGTTCTTCGCTCTCTGCCATAAGGGTGGTGTCATCTGCATATCTGAGGTTATTGATATTTCTCCCCACAATCTTGATTTCTGTATATACTAACTAAAATTCCATATTCTGTTTATCAGTGAAAATCAACAATTAGAATACCCTTTAACACTCTTGTGAACTTATAAAAAACATGAATACCTAAATAGGATAGCTTTTAGACAAACTCCTGCTCATATGTGTGTGACTAGACAAGCTTTAGAAGTTTGTTTTAGAATAGTATAATTACTCCTTGTAATATCTTCCATGATTTCCCCTAATATTATAGCTACTGTTCTAGAATAGATTTTTTTTTTTTTTGATATTTCAGAAACAGGTGAGAGAGAGCCAGGTAGTAATTGATTTTTGACATTGATAACATTAAAGTGATTGTATATGATTTTGTGCCAGAATACAAGGCAAAAAGAAAGAACAGAAAATTTGCATGTCTGAGCAATATGGGATTTAGTTATCAGTAACTGGTTTATTCTATATCCTTGCTACTCAAAGTATGCTTCATAGACCTGCTGTATCAGTATCACCGGGGAACTTGTTAGTAATGCAAAATTTTAGGCTCCCTGAAGAACTAAAGAATCAGAAGCTACACTTTAACAAGATCCACAGGTAATTCTTATGAACACTGAAGTTTGAGAAACAGTGCTCTGGAACACTTAAAACTTAAAATTATGCTTATATGAATAAATGATACTGGGTTACAAATTAAAAATAATGCAATATGAAGAATATTAATAGACATCATGACAATATTATAAATTATAGTTGATTTCAGCTACCTTTTAAACCCTAAGACCAAAACAAATGTAAATTACATATTTTCAGAAAAAAAATAATTACAAGCTAAATGTTAAAGGAGGTTATGTATATATTAAAATGTCTTGGACTTCCCTTGTGGCTCAGCTGGTAAAGAATCTGCCCGCAACGCAGGAGACTTGGGTTTGATCCTTGGTTTGGGAAGATCCCCTGGAAAAGGGAAAGACTACTCACTCCAGTATTCTGGCCTGGAGAATTCCATGGACTGTATAGTCCATGGGGTCACAAGGAGTTGCACATGACTGAATTACTTTCACTTTCAGCATATAATATAATCAGAATCCCATGGATTGAGGAGTCTGGTATGCTGCAGTCCATGGGGTCGCTAAGAGTCACACACGACCTAGCGACTTCACTTTCACTTTTCACTTTCATGCATTGGAGAAGGAAATGGCGACCCACTTCGGTGTTCTTGCCTGAAGAATCCCAGGGACGGGGGGGTCTGGTGGGCTGCTGTCTCTGGGGTTGCACAGTATTGGACATGACTGAAGCGACTTAGCAACATGCAACATAAAATACAATTTTATAATATATATGTATTTTAGAAAATAAGATTTTAAGTCAGCATTTGGTTATCAAAGCTACATAGGCAACTGGTGAAAAAAATTAAAGAGGTAAATGTCTCATCGTAATTTATAATATATAAGCATAACATTACCAGTCTTTTAAAATTACCTCACAAAATAGTCCTTTAGAAGTATTGTTGTTCTTTCATATGACATGCCACCTTCCTTGTGAAATCTTTTATATTATGCAGCTGCACAAATTAAACTTAGTGGACGAACGTAAAATGTAGGTCTTATATATTGAAATAAACGTTGGTAAGATAGTGTATTTCACAGAGTACTGATTCCTCAGGTAATAAAATATTAATTGTAATAAGGTCCACTCAGTCTCAGCACCTTTTTTAACTTAGTTGTAGTAGCAACTCATTTTTTTTAATGCAGTATAGTTGCTTTACAATATTGATTAGTTACTACTGTGCAATGAAGTGAACGAGCTGTAAAATGAAGTGAATGAGCTATACATATATATATATGTATATCCTCTCTTTCTTGAGCCTCCCCTGCCCCATCCCACACTTCTAGATCACCACAGAGCACCAAGCTATGCTATACAGCAGGTTCCCATTAGCTGATTTACACATGGTAGCATATTTATTTTTATAGGAATATTGGGGTGACATATCTGTTGTTTAGTCACTAAGTCATGTCCGACTCTTTTGTGACCCCATGGACTATAGCTGGCTTGGCTCCTCTGTTCGTGAGATTTCCCAGAAAAGATTACTGGATTGGGTTGCCATTTTCTTCTCCAAGAAATCTTCCTGACCCTGGGATTGAACCCATATCTCCTGCATTGCAGGCAGTTTCTTTACCATTGATCAGCTTGGTCTTCCCTTACATATATCCAGTACCAATATTCTTATATTAATAAAAATACCTAATATCCTTATATATATGATTAATTCATTAGCTTATTCAGTAATAATAATTTCACATTATAAGTGTCAGACATATACTAGGTGCTGGAAAAGATGGTGAACAAAAGTTCAGTCCTTTGCCCTCCTAGTATTTCCAGTCTACTTATTGGGAAAGATGGACATTAATAAATTATTGACTAAAATAATTTATAATTATAAGTTGTAACAAGCGTCTCTGAGTGCTGTGAGTCTGGGAAGGCTTTCTGGCAGAAGCAGCATTGGAACTGAGATCTCAAGGATGAGTAGGAAATACCAGGATCTGAATGCAGTAAGTGGGTATGGGATTAGAATTTTGAGTTGAGAAAACAGCCAAGACTGAGCCCTGTGGAGAGAGAGGAAATGACATGTTTAAACATCCGGAAAGCTATAATGATTGGAACATAAATGTAAAGAGGTGACCTGAGACCAAGCTGGAGAGATAGTTAGACAGAGGTCAAATGACTTTAACATATAAAACTTTAGGAGCTTTAGGATATAGAGACTTGGGTCCCTGTTTGATATCTTTTAAAGAGAAACCATTGATGGGTTTTAAAGTAGGGGATGTGACATGAAGGGAATTTCTAATTGATTTCTTTCAAAATCACACCATCTTCGAATTTGAGAATGCATTGGCTAGAGGCTGGGAGGGTGAAAGTTATAGGTAGACCAGTTAGAGAATGGTAACAGTAGTATAAGCATTAAAGGATTATGGTACTAGTGGTAGTGAAGATAAAAGTGAGTGGATTCCAGCAGTATAAATGAAAGGCTTTGATGAGCTACTGACTGGAAGAGGAGGAGCTGTAGGGTATCTGCATTTCCAGGGCGTGGCTCTTCATGGCTGGTGCTGAAGAAATCCAAATCTGGATGGAAAGGTCAAAAGTTTTAGAGATGAAGATGTCCTTTAGTTCAAGTTTTATTAAGAAAAAAAAGGAATATATATATATATATATATATGTTCATTGTATCACTATGGTATATCATAAAATATGTAACTTTTCAGTGGTTCTCTGATATTCAGCTCACATCTCTCTGCCCCAGAGCTTATTTTCTGTATGGGACTGTGTCCTTTTTTCATTGCCTAATGGTCCTCTTTTGTGCCTCATACTACTCTTGTCAAATATATTCTTTGCTAGAGTATTACTCTTTGTATAGGTGTTCTTTTCAGTTAATATCCGCTAATCTAATAACTTAAGGTCCATTTCTAGAACCAAGTGTGTAGCAGTATGGGAGAAAATAACATAGTAGTTAAAACCTCAGGAGTCAGACATACCTGTGTCCCAAGTCTGTCTATGTGACATTGTCGCTCTACGTTCATGAGGAGCAGTGCATTACTCTGAGCCTGTCTGTTTTTGTTTTACTCAAAAGCAGACAGTGATTATCCAGTGCTTGGTACAAATAAACTATTAACATTTGACGTTAATGTTGTTATATTATTGGTACTTTTTAGCCTTTGCTACTTTTCCATACACTCTGCAAAATATTGGTCATGATTTTACTTGTTAATTCAAAAATAATATTCTTGTACCTTAGCTCACTTTCTCTTTAACTTGAAAATTTCTGTCCAGTAGAGAGTTGGAGGTGGGGATAGGGAACATTTTTTTTCAGGTAGAGATGCCTCCTAATNGCTACTTTTCCATACACTCTGCAAAATATTGGTCATGATTTTACTTGTTAATTCAAAAATAATATTCTTGTACCTTAGCTCACTTTCTCTTTAACTTGAAAATTTCTGTCCAGTAGAGAGTTGGAGGTGGGGATAGGGAACATTTTTTTTCAGGTAGAGATGCCTCCTAATCGAGGCACAATGATTATAAAGAGTCACCATTTATGCCTTGTAATTGCTGTGTGTCAATATCTTTTCTCCTTCACCTCTTCAGCAGCAAGTGTTGCCAAGCTAACGTTCAGTATCCTGCCCCTACCAGAACAGTGATGACTTAAGTATGTAGAGACTCTAATACCAATAAGCAACAGTTACCCACATGCTGCTGCTGGCCCCTGATTGTTGCCTGCCCGTGCCTGGCCATGCATCCCTGTTTGTCAAAATACTTTGAATAGCACCACCTGGTATACTATTTATAAATTATCCCACTGAGCTAAAAAGGTGCTTATTACACATGATTCTTCCCTATTTAATAAAGTGGCTAAAAAATTCCTTCAAGTCATAGCTGTTTCAACAGTATGTATCTGCAGTTATCCTGGATCCTCTATCTTCTGCATCTTTAAAATTGTTGTGTAATCAAAATTTGCACTAAATTGACTGACATCTCCTTACTATCAGGTGCAGGAAAGTAATTTCATTTATATATGTCTTCATACACATACACATATGTATGTGTGTGTGAGACAGAGAGTGACCCAGGTAAATTATTTGAGCTCTTTCCTTTAGTGCTTGCTATGGTGGTTCTTTAAATGCAATATTCGTGTTTCTCAGTTTCATTAACCTGTAATGTTCTTGCTGCATAGTGTTAAATCTGTATTTTATACCGCATGATTTCTAGCTAGTTCATTTCATTCTGTTTCCTGAGGTTGATGGAAGGAGGAGTTAATATCCTTGGCTTTCTAATGGCAGACATTGAAAAGGATCATGCCTGTCTCTAACAGGCCCAGCTTCCTAAGCCAGAGTGCAAGAAATATTACAGGCAACAGATAGTTTCATTTTCAATTTAGACACCCATTATTTGCTGTTTACAGGCCATTCCTAATTCTACGTCCAGAATTTATGGTTTGTTCTGGCACTTATCATCACAGCAATCTCCTGCAACTCAACTGTGCTTCATCGGGAGCTTTGTGCTGCTTTATCAATCTTGCCTGACATCTGGAACTAATATATAGCACCGCGTCCAAATCACCCCAGCTCAGAGAGGCTTGGTTTATGACTCCCCAGATGTCCATCTCTACCACTGGTTAGGCCAGTTTGCACAGTCTCAGTGAGGGGGAAATTTGACCCTTGGGAAGAGGGCAGTGGCCATTAAACAAAAACCTAACATTTAAGACTCTGAACCCCTCCAAACCAAAATAGAAGATGGCATTTATTAAGTTAAATGTACTGAGTTTTGTTCAGTGCTAAATAATGAAGCAAAGGTGTTACTTAGTTTTGCTTTGCAAACTTAAAATGAGTAGTGATATAAACATCTCCTGAAGATGGTAAAATGACAGTAATTGCTTCAGATTCATAAGCACGTTTGAAATGGTTATTTTATAGTCTTGTTTTTGAATATACTCTATTTAGTTTTGCCTTTCAAATATGTGGGTGTTTCCTAGGCTGTTTGATAGCATTAATTAAAGTTTACTACTGAAGGACCTTGAACTCTCTTGTGCCTTAATTGTCTGCAGAAGAATCACTCACTTAAGGACGACTCACCCGGTTGCATTTTTGAAAGGAGATGGGAGCACAAGTATCTCTTAAACATGCCATAGGTCAAATGCTATTTCATTTCATTTTAAATCTTGATGATTAGATTGAGAATATCTTTTGCCACCAGTATCTACCTAGTTTTGCGCTGTTGCTATGGCTTTTCACTTTCCCTTCATCCCTTTTAGGAGAAACAGAGCTGACAAAACTAGACAAGGAACTGGACCTGGACTGGACCTGGTCATAGAAGGGCTTCCTGTTCCTTCTGCTCTAAACTGAGGGCTCTTCAGCACTTCCTGAGAATTCACCTTCTGCTGGGGAGGGGCAAGAAGGCAGGGAGATGGAGAAAAACTCACTGGAGACAGGGCTGTGAGCATCTTCCTCACCTTGTGTGTGAAGAAGCTGCCTGATAGGAGCTGTGTCTTCAGGGGAGGGACACAGCCAGCTTATAGCATCCCCTCAGAATAGCAACTAAAAAATAAGTACCCCAACGTTATTCTCCTCCCACCTTTCTGTTACTCCTGTTGGCCAAACTCACCTGAATGCAGGGAACAAAGGAGCATCTTTGTGTAATCTGAACTGTGAGTTTAGAGAGTGTGATGAAAAAGGGTAGTGAGTGGGTCAGGAGGGGCAAATGGGG
>SJYA01012512.1:0-11815 GCA_006410615.1 Neotragus moschatus
TGTAATTATCTGGATGCTTGTCTCTGTCCCCACTTGACTGTGATTCCGTGAAGGCAGAGCATCAGCTCTCTAATTCAGAGTGGCTGGGCCACACCCCCTGGGTATTGTTAGGAAGGAGAGAGGCCAGCGCTCTGTCCCTTCCTCCTCACCACGGTGCTGCCAGGCTGGCTTAGTGCCCCTGTCTTGCAGACGTAAAATTCACGCTCAGAGGCACGAGGTGGCTCGCCCAGAGTCACTCAGCGGGGAAGTGGCAGGTACCAGTGGGAGCACAGGCCTGTCTGCCTTTGGGCCCTGCGTTCTTTGCTGTCGCCATTCATCACCCTTGATCCTGCCCACTCCAGGGCCATTGTTAGAAGGCTCTGCTTTTCTCTTCCAATCAGTGAGTGGTCTGCTGGGCAGCATGTTGGTTTCTTGAGAGAAGTGTAATGAAAACCAGATTTCGTTCATGATATCCTGTTCCCCAATGACTGTCAGTTCTCATATGTTCCAATAAAACTGCTAAAGAAACAGCCACTTAAAGATTATTCATGGAAAAATTATGCTGAGGAAAAATAGAGCAATCCTCTGAGATAGTCAACCCGCGTGGTCAGTTTTTCCAGCTGCTCGTGCCATATCGGGCCGGGCAGCGGGGACCACACTGCTAGGGCAGGCCAGAGCCCCAGCCCATTATCACCGCCCCCACCCCTGCCCCAAGGACACGGAGAAACAAGCTTGTCAGCACCCAGCCCCGAACCGGTCCCAGAAGACACGTGTCCCGGGTGCTGTCACATGGCACGCCCCTCTCCCCCCCACCAGGCCTGGTGGGGCTGGCACGTGAGGCCTTTCAGTAGCAGAGTGTCACTTACTGGCAGAGAGGCCACCCCCCAACCCACCCCAGGTCCCAGCTGAATGGAAATTCTTCTGCTTCAGTGTCAAAGTCCTGCTGTTGGTCCACAGGGCAGGGATGGGAATGACAGAGACCCGGGGCACTGAGAGCAGCATCAACTTTGACCCTGGGCCCAGGGAGATCACACCCCCCCACCTTCCCCCAGCTGAGTTCAGGGGCATCTGAGGCCAGGCCTGCTTCCAAAGCAGCCAGGAGAAGGGGGTGGATCCGCGCCTGGGCCTGGAGGGAGAGTCAGGAGCTGAGGGGAGGCGACCAGGGGCGAGTCCAGAGGCTCGGGAGAGCCTGACTGGGGTCGGAGCCAGGGCGCAGGAACCTCTGGGAAGCAAGTGGGGAAGGAAGTGGGTGAGGAGAGAGCTGAGGTTAGGGAGGTTCCCAGAAGAGCCTCGGAGTGTCCATTTCTCACTGCACACGCGGCTGGTTCAAGGAGCAAACCCAGCTCCCCTCAGCCATGTGACCTGGGGGCGGGGAGGTCTCCACAGGACGGCTGTGGGAGTACTAATGGCCTGGTAGTCACTGGACTCAGCAGTGGAGGTGTTAGTCTCCCTCACCTTCCCTTCCTCCAGAACAGCAGTTGGATATTTATCCATCACAGGTTTCCTTCAAGAAGTGCCTTCTGCTTAGATCAGATCACCTTGAATGTGTCGCCGTGTTCCTCCTTCCTCAGGTTTCCCCTAATGCCTGACCTCTGAACTAAGTGCTTGAGCTCCTTCCCCACCATGGGCCACTCCCCACCCTCCACCCCCTTCCCCTGGTTCCCAGAGAGTGGCGCAGGGCCCAGGTCTTGCTCGCGGGCTGTCTCACCTGCAGAGCGGGCCTCCTCCGAGTCCCCACCTTCTGGGTGGCAGCACCACACACAGCCAGAGACCAGGCCCGCAGTGCTCAATTATCGCTGTTATTAATGCTAGGAGATCACTGGTTCCAACCATGGGGAGGAGCCAGGCGAAATGACCTTTACAAACTACTTACTGAGCCCGGGGTGGGAGCCAGAGTGACTCAGGCATCGAGACTGTGATCCTGCGTGCAGGCAGCTGATAAACAAGCCACATTCCACCCTCTGCACGGATTCATTTATTGAGCAATATGTACAAGCAGGAACAAAGCTGGGTGCTTCCACGCTGCCCTTCCTCCCCGCGGCAGCTACACGAGATGTCTCCCCCAGGACAGAATCTGCTGTCATCCCTGCACTTTGAGCAGAAGTTCTTCGCGGGGTGCCCATCAGAATCACCCGAAGAGCAGCACCCCGACCCACCTGAGACCAGCAGAACTAGACCGTCCTGGGTTGGGCCCAGGAAACTCCGTTTCTCACACACCCTCCAGATGCTTCTGATACAAACATGCCCTGGTTAAGAATGACAGTCTCAGAGAAGCTGACGGCGACGTGGAACCCCTCACAGGAAAGTGCAGGCGTACACAAAGCTTAGCCGCAGTCCTCGCCGGCTCCCGTGGACCCTCCCAGGGTTGGTGAAGTCCAGGCCACGACTCTCTGACGTCATCGTCACGGGTTGGTCTGTCGGAGCCCCAATTCTTGAGATGATGCCACATGCAGGCTGGAATTAGGACCTCAGACAGCGCCCCCTCTTCTTATCAAATTAGGTCTTCTGGATCCCCCTGCTCAGCCCGAGCCTGAGCTCTCTGTCTCGGTGGAGGAGGGTTTTACTCCCATTCAGGTCTGAGTGGGCAAATGACAGAACAGAAGCTGAAATCAACGCAGCAGAAGCTTTATTCAGTGGCGAAAGAATGAAGAAAAGGGAACCAAATTAACAGAGTAAAGACAAAGGGATGAGCAGTGAGGCTGATGACGGGGAGGCAGATGCCTTAGACTACCAGGGGGAGGGATGGGGCTTTTTCAAGGGAGTAGGGGCCACCCCCTTTCTCTTCTCCTTTGGTCTGTAATGTCCAGTCTTGGCCACTAGTGGACGTGTCATTTAATATGCTCGTGTAGTCAGATGGAGGCACAAGGCGACTCAGAGTCTGTTGGAAGTCACATTCATCGCCATCTTGGGCCCAGCTGGTTCCATCTGGTTTTTTCTTTGTGTGTGTGTGTGTGTGTGCGGTTTCCTTTCCTATCCCTGGACCCTTTAACTTAAAGGTTTATATTCAGTCCTGCTAGAGGTGGGAGAGTTGAGAAGTTTTAAGCAAGGACACTTCTGCTAACAGTGGAGGCTGATGGGTTTTGTTTTCTTAATTTTCCTTATTTGACTTCACCAGGTCTTCTTTGCAGCATGTGGGGTCTAGTTCCCCAGCCAGGGATGGAACTCAGACCCCCTACATTGGGAGCATGGAGTTTTAGCTCCCAGGAAGTCCTGGTTGATGGGTTTTGAGCAAAGACCCAGAGCATATCTGACAGCACTATCTCCTGCCACCTGGCCAGGTGGCCCAGGCAACCAGGCAGAAGGGAGCCCACTGACCAAGGCCCCATCGTACAGCCCCCACTTCCCGGCACAGGGTAGGGAAGGATAGTCCTGGATTCCAGCACAGCCCCTAGCATGGCACCTGGTACAGAGAAAGTGTCCACTCATTTTTCAAATCTGTTCATTTTAAATCATGAAACCTTTCTACAAAGAGGATATCTATTTAACAGAAGTGAATATTTTGCCATATTTGCTTTATATCTCCTTAATTGTTTACAGATAGATTACACCCCATCCTTTCCCTTTCTTCCGTATGGAGGTATCTACTGTTCCCCATACCATTTTGTGTTATTCCTGTGTGGACTTTTGTATTTTACTACACGTATACCTATATATGGGCTTCCCAGATAGCACTAGTGGTAAAGAACCCGCCTGCCAATGCAGGAGACTTAAGAGGCGCAAGTTCATTCCCTGGGTTGGGAAGATCCCCTAGAGGATGGCATGACAATCCACTCCAGTAGTCTTACCTGGAGAATCCCCATGGACAGAGGAGTCTGGGGGTCTATAGCCCATAGGGTCCCCCAGAGTTGGACATGACTGAAACAACTTAGCACGCGCACATACATATAAAAATGTATACTACTTTTTAAAAGTATTACATAAGTGGCATCATGCCATTCACCGAAACGTTCGTCTGCAACTCGCTCTGCCTGCTTACCATATGTTTCTGTCATATGCGTTGTATCCACACGGATACCTGAAGATCCAGTTTCTTCATTTCTTCCTGCTCTGCAGAATTTGCTGAGTGAATGAACGGCAGCTCCCTTATCCATTTCCCTACCGAGGGGCACACAGGTTGTTTCCATTTGGAACGTCCTTGGAAAGGAAATGTGTCCCGCTTGTGCACAGATGCACGTTGCCTGAAGGCAGACACCCAGAATTGGAATCCTGGGGTCACGGTGATGCCGTGAAGGCACCTTTACTCAGCACTGCTAATTGCTTTTCAAGTATTTACCACGTAAATGAGCCCTTAACTAGCATTCGCATTTGATACTGTCAGGCTAATCTTTTTTTTTTTTTTTTTACAATCTAGTGAGTTGGAAATGTATCTCAGTTCTACTGTGACTTGCATTCTCATTATCACCAGTGAGGTTAAGGCATCTTTCCATATAGTTATTGGTCATTGAAGTTCTCTATAAATCGGAATTGTAACCCTTTGATGGTGATGTGGATGACGTATTCCCTCTCTCAGACCACACCTTGCCATCTAGTGTCGCTTTTCCTGTCTTTTGTTCATTGGCTTGACTTGGTACAGAAATGTTTAATCAAATTTTTTCATTTTTAAAAATTTATTTNATTGAAGTTCTCTATAAATCGGAATTGTAACCCTTTGATGGTGATGTGGATGACGTATTCCCTCTCTCAGACTACACCTTGCCATCTAGTGTCGCTTTTCCTGTCTTTTGTTCATTGGCTTGACTTGGTACAGAAATGTTTAATCAAATTTTTTCATTTTTAAAAATTTATTTTTTAATTGGAGGAAAACTGCCTTACAATGTTGTGTTGCTGGTGAACAACAGCACAAATCAACCATAATTATACATCTGTCCCCTTCCTCTGGAGCCTCTCTCCCCTCATTTGTTTTCCTTGAAGTTTTATGCCTTTTGTTTCTTTCCTTTCCCCAAGGTCATAACGATTATCTCCTTTTTCTTTCCAGTAGTTTTGCATTTCTGCTTTTCATATATATTTCATTAATCCACTTGCATAGTGTAAGGTAGGAGGACTCAATAATTTCATCTTTCTCCACATGGAACCTAATGGTTCTAGATGCATGTACTGAAAAGACCCTGTCTTCCCTTTAACTTGTAATGCCACTGCCACCATGAAGAAGTCTAGACTCTCACTTGTGATTCACTGAACGGTTTCTTTGTCCATGCGCCGACACTAGACTGCTTGAGTTACTTTTGTCTTGCGTTCTGGTCTGATAACTGGTAGGACAAGTCCTGTGCTGTTCTTCTCAAAATTTGTTGTGGCTACTTTGTCCCTTTCTTATTCTTCAGAATTTTAAGATCAGCCGAAATGACCAGGTATAACAGGATTTGAGTACCACGTCTCTGACAGTTTCAGGCTTTTCACTCATCAAACTTTCATGAATCTGTATGATGGTTGAGAAGTTTAGACTGGCTGCAGGAAGAAGAGAAAGTGTGGTAACTCAGACCAGTCAGTGACAAGAGAGATGGACAGGGAGGGGGTGTACAAAACCTAGGGGTCTTGGCAATTGTGTGTGCCGAGTAAGAAGAGATGGTGAAACAGTGAGAGACTTTATTTTGGGGGTCTCCAAAATCACTGCAGATGGTAACTGCAGCCATGAAATTAAAAGACTCTTGCTCCTTGGAAGAAAAGTTATGACTAACCTAGACAGCACATCAAAGAGCAGAGACATTACTTTACCAACAAAGGTCTCTCTAGTCAAAGCTATGGTTTTTCCAGTAGTCATGTATGGATGTGAGAGTTGAACTATAAAGAAAGCTGAGCACCAAAGAATTGATGCTTTTGAACTGTAGTGTTGAAGAAGACTCTTGAGAGTCCCTTGGACTGCAAGGAGATCCAACCAGTCTGTCCTAAAGAAGATCAGTCCTGAATATTCATTGGAAGGACTGGTGCTGAAGCTGAAATTCCAATACTTTGGCCACCTGATGTGAAGAACCAACTCATTTGAAAAGACCCTGATGCTGGGAAAGATTGAAGTCGGGAGGAGAAGGGGGTGACAGAGGATAAGATGGTTGGATGGCATCACCAAAGCGATGAACATGAGTTGGAGTAAGCTCCAGGAGTTGGTGATTGACAGGGAAGCCTGGCGTGGTGCAGTCCATGGGATTGCAAAGAGTCGGACACAACTGAGTGACTGAACTGAACTGAGTAAGAAGAGAAAAGGCAAGTCACAGTCTTGGGGAAGCTAAGACGACTGCTCCTTCCAGGCCAGGTGACTGAGTGGCCAGCAAGGCCTCCAGCCAAGGCTGGAAATACAGGAACAAGGTTCAAGTTCAACCTTGGCTGAGCTTAAGATATCTTGGAGAAGATTCTTGAGAGTCCCTTGGATTGCAAGGAGATACAACCAGTCCTTTCTAAAGGAGATCAGCCCTGGGTATTCATTGGAAAGACTGATGCTAAAGCTGAAACTCCAATACTTTGGCCACCACATGCGAAGAGTTGACTCATTGGAAAAGACCTTGATGCTGGGAGGGATTGGGGGCAGGAGGAAAAGGGGACAACAGAGGATGAGATGGCTGGATGGCATCACCCACTCGATGGACATGAGTCTGAGTAAACTCCAGGAGATGGTGATGGACAGGGAGACCTGGCATGCTGTGATTTGTGGGTTCGAAACGAGTAGGACGTGACTGAACTGGACTGAACTCAACTGAGGAAAGTTCAGATGAAAGGATCAAGCCAACAGAAGGAAATGTAGGTCTCGGGCTCAAAAAAAAAAAAAAAAAAAAAGGATGGCTGGAGACTTCCCTGATGGTCCAGTTGCTAAGACTCCTTGGGCTCACCATTCAGGGTTTGACCCCTGGCCAGGGAACTAACTTCCACATGCCTGCAACTAAAGATCCTACACGCCACAATGAAGACCCAGCGCAGCCAAGTAACTAAATAAATATTTAAAAAATAAATAACTGTTGTGCATTTCCATAAGCTCTTTTGCTCTTTAACACAAACAACAACAGCAAAAAGGATGGCAGGAAAGGTTTAAGAGTCATCAGCCACCCTGCTGAGTTAAAATCAAATCAGAACCAGGAGCCAAAAAGGGAGGCTTGTGTAAATACCAGCCACTGGGGGATAAGGCGCCCATGGAGGAGGCTTAGTGACAGCGATCGAAGAGGCTCAGGGAGAAGCACGAGCAAATGACATCACAGGCACCCAGGAAGCAGAGGCTTACGAGGAGCGATCACCTGCATCAGCCGCCAAGGGCAGTGGCGAGGAAGCCAATGAATGCTCGAGATTTGGCCTAAAGGAGGTCAGTGGAAATGTCATTAGGAAATGGAAACCAGATTTAGTGACTTGAGGAGTGAGTGAGGGGGCAGCAGTGGAGTGGGGGGCAGGCTGGTTTTTGAGGAAGTGTGGCGCCTGGGAGGAGAGCCGGGCCAGGGAACCTTCTTTTGCAGACGGTGAGAAACTAAGAGTGTATACATAAACTGGGGAATGGGCCAAGCAAGAGAAGGGGAAGCGGTGCAGTGGACTCTCAGAGGGAACAGGAGGTGAGGATGGAGGTCCCTGTTCCCCGGGGGCCTGGCAGGAAGCCTGGTGTCACCGGAGGTGCAACCAAACCCAACAGGCACACTGTTCTCGTGGCAGGAGAGTAGCAGCATTTTGGAGAGGGTCTGTTAGTTGTGCAGGGGGCTGAAGGAGGGATTGACACCTGGAAACAGTTGTTGAAGGGAACAGCGGAGACCTAGTGCAAGGCTTGGTGGTGGGGCCTCAGGGAAGTGAAGGAGAGTATGTGGGGGTCACGGAGTGGGATGTGGAGGAGGCACGGGGGGATGGGACGATCTCTGGGAGTGGGAGTTCAGAGCCCGAGATTTCATGAGTTCCTTGCATCAGGAACCCTCCGAAGTGCCAGAAGCTGGACTTCCCATAGTGGACAGGCTGGGGACAAGGGTCGTTGTTTCGGATGCCAAAATAAGAATGAGCCAAGCATGCTGGGGGACCTGGGGACCCTTAGGCCACTAGTGGATCTGTAGCATCTTGTGGTGGAGGGTCTGGAGCCCTGGGTGGACCTCTGGCCTCACAGGCCCTCCAGGGTGTTCCCCAGCACGGCCAGACAGTAGCCCCCTGGTTTGCCCCACATTCATTGTGCTCCGCAGGAGGTAACCGAGCCCCTTTGTGGAAACCTTGGCTCCCATTTCTAGTGTCTGGCCCAGGTAGCTATGGCTCAGCTATCATCTGGGGTCACCCCCCTTTGACATAGGTTGGGACTTGGGGCTCTTTACTGCAGTGTTTGTACCTGGACAAACGTCTCCTGAGCAGCAGATTCAAAGAAACTATGTTCAGTTCAGTTCAGTTCAGTCCCTCAGTAGTGTCTGACTCTTTGCGACCCCATGAATCGCAGCACGCCAGGCCTCCCTGTCCATCACCATCTCCTGGAGTTAACTCAGACTCAGGCCCATCGGGTCGGTGATGCCATCCAGCCGTCTCATCCTCGATCGTCCCCTTCTCCTCCTGCCCCCAATCCCTCCCAGCATCAGAGTCTTTTCCAATGAGTCAACTCTTGTCATGAGGTGGCCAAAGTACTGGAGCTTCAGCTTCAGCATCATTCCTTCCAAAGAAATCCCAGGGCTGATCTCCTTCAGAATGGACTGGTTGGATCTCCTTGCAGTCCAAGGGACTCTCAAGAGTCTTCTCCAACACCACAGTTCAAAAGCATCAATTCTTCGACGCTCAGCCTTCTTCACAGTCCAACTCACATCCATACATGACCACAGGAAAAACCATAGCCTTGACTAGACAGACCTTAGTCGGCAAAGTAACATCTCTGCTTTTGAATATACTGTCTAGGTTGGTATATGAGGAACTAAAAATAACTGCAGGCATATGCAGTTGGGGCAAATTTCAAACAATAAGATACAGAAGGGCCAAAATCCAGCCACCACTTCTGAGGTGTCTGGAGCAGGGTACTGCACGTGATCCCTCCGTGCAGCACCACCAGGGGGTGAGCAGACCACTGAGGCTGCCCCTCTGGCCTGACCCACTGATCTGCACCTGCCCTTACCCCATTTAAGGAATCAGATCGCCTCCCCACAGGGAGCAAGCAAGGGAACCTGTCATTTGTTTTTGCTCCCTTGTGAGTCTGATTAAAGCCTTGCCTGAATTCCTCGTCTAACCTCTTATCCGTTTCTGCTGATTCGAGTCCAAGGACCCAGCTTGGTAACATCTGAAGACCTCCCTTCCCAAATCACAACCACAGAAACTAAAGAGACAACGGTGATCTAGACCGTGCCCCACAGAAAACAGCTGGGAATGTGGCTAACGTGAAGGGCTCAGTCTCTCAGCACATGCTGCTCACTGGGGTTTGTGACCCCAACCCCCTGGCTTTGATGACCTTGCATTGGCCCCATGACTGGGGCTGAGGAGGACAGGGTAACAGAATCNTGATCTAGACCGTGCCCCACAGAAAACAGCTGGGAATGTGGCTAACGTGAAGGGCTCAGTCTCTCAGCACATGCTGCTCACTGGGGTTTGTGACCCCAACCCCCTGGCTTTGATGACCTTGCATTGGCCCCATGACTGGGGCTGAGGAGGACAGGGTAACAGAATCATAATAAAACCAGAGTGAGCACTAACTGAAACTCTGCGTATGTTACCCCAAGACCACTCCCAGCCACCTGCAGGGTAAGTGCGTTGTTCCCAACTTTCAGATGAGCAAACAGACTCAGAGAGGAAGCAACCCATCCAAGGTCACCCGGGCAATAACGGATGGGCCTGGATCTCTGACACCCTGCCTGCGTGGCTGTGCTCTCTTGCCCAGTTAATCCACGCCCCCAGTGAGCCTTGCACACATCCCTTTTGGTTGGACATGTGCTTCAGAAGAGAGTCTGGGCTTGGAAGGGCACAGGGGTATAGGCCTTGAACCTGGACTCAGAAGTCACACTCTTGAGGCTCAATTCTGTCCCCCGGTAGGGTGGCCGTGGAGAAGTACCGCCCCAGGGGAAACAGGCCAGACTGCCGACCCCTGCCCCCACCCCCGCCCTGTCCATCCGTGGCGCTCTCCTCCACGTGAGCAGAGGGGCTGTCGGGCCAGGGATGCTGTGCACAGCAGGATGCTGGCCGTCCCGACGGCCTGTTTTCAGGCGTATCATGTGTATCACAATGTGCCTGGCAGCTGGGAGTGAGGGGTCAGGGTCTCGTGAGTAGACAGCTACAGGGCTTGAGGAGCCTTGCCCGCTCCTGTCAGCCAAGCCAGGGGTCTCCCCCAAACCCAGCCCACCTCCCCTGAGCCTCCCTAGCCCCTCACCTCACTCTCTGTGCTCTGTTCACAGGCCCGTCCAGTGGCTCCAGTTCCGCGAGGTTCAGCCGGCGGCCCACCTGTCCGGATGCCTCTGTGGCCGGCAGCCTCCCCACACCCCCGGTTCCGAGACACAGGAAGAGCCACAGCCTGGGCAACAAGTGGGTGACTGCAAGAGCCCCCGACATCGGGGTCGGGGTGGGACTGGGCATGGGGCGGGGGCTGAAGAGCTGCTGGGGATGGCAGCCCACCCGGGCCTCCCCTGCCCATCTGGGAGCTGCTGATGGGTGCTCTTGGTCTCCCGGGCTGGTGCCCCCTCCTCAGGCTGGCATGGGCTCAGGAAGGGCAGGGGTGGCCGTGGCTGCACGGCCCATGTACTGGTGACAGGTCTCTGGGGCTCAGCAGCTGATGGAGGAGGTATGCAGGGAAGGGCGGGGAGGCAGTGGTGGGCTTCTAGCTGGTTTGCCCAAACTTGGATAGTGCCTCCTCATAGAAAGAAAACCCCAGAGTCCAGGAAACACCATGACAGTCCTCCAGGGAGGATGTAATATCTCATGGCACCTGTGGGTCATGGCTCAGCATCTCCACTTCCTAAAAGTTGCAGAAAGCCTGCAGAGCCCAGAGCCTCCTGCAGGTTCCCCCGGCTCCATGGGGCTGACCAGCTGGGGGACATGTGTGGTCCTTAGCATGGCTGGGCAGCTGTGCGCATGTCCCCAGGGAGTTGGGCACAGATCCCTGAGCAGTTGGGTCCATTCTGCCTCTCTCCCTCTCTCTCTCCTTCTCTGTGTTCCTTCCTTCCTTTCGTCCTCCTACCGTTAAGACACAAGCCTCAGCCAGCCAGGCTAGCCCTGGAGGAGAAAAGGCTTGCTTCTCCGAAGGTTCGGGGCCTGCTCGGTGCTGGGTACACTGCCTCGTGCCCGTCCAGCATCCTCTCACTGGGCCCCTGCAGGCTCCGGAGTAGCTGCGTGATTCGTGTTGTAAGAGTGAGGCCAGGTGATCCGACAGGGGAAGCAGCTGGCAGTGGTGGGTAAGGCTGGAGCAGGGACTTGGAGCAGGTGTATGACTCCGGAAGCAGATGTGCTGACCACGGGGTCAGCCATCTTTTGGCTTGTTTGGCCCCATCACCTGAAAGCACCATCCGCTCACCTGAGCCTCACAGTCATCCTGGGAGTCAGGCAGGGTGAGTAGCATGAGTCTCCATTTGCCAGAGAAGCTGAGGCTCAGGAGAACGATGTGACTTGCCCAAGGTCCCGCCATGGGGAGACAGGACCGCGGTTCTGGGTGACGGTCTTTGTCCTGCAGCGGTGCCATTCTGCTCAGGCCCCGGGGCAGGTGGAACCACTGTTGCTCTGTAGATAAGGAGCCTTGCCTTCTTTCTTCCTTTCCGTTTTCCAGTATGATGTGTCAGTTGAGTGTAGTTGAGAGTAAAAGCGCGACATTCCCGTCGGAGAAAGCGAGGCACCTGCTGGACGACAGTGTCCTAGAGCCCCGCAGCCCCCGCAGGGGCCTCGCCCTCACCTCCTCCTCTGCCGTCACCAATGGACTCTCCCTCGGTAAGCGTCCCTGGCCTGCACA
>SJYA01012512.1:12863-24267 GCA_006410615.1 Neotragus moschatus
GAGATCAAGCCAGTCAATCCTAAAGGAAATCAACCCTGAATATTCACTGAAATGACTGATGCTGAAGTTGAAGCTCCAATACTTTGGCCACCTGATGCAAAGAACTGACTCATTGGAAAAGACCCTGATACAGGGAAAAATTGAGGGCAGGAGGAGAAGGGGGCAACAGAAGATGAGATGGTTGGATGGCATCACCGACTCAATGGACATGAGTTTAAGTAAACTCTGGGATGCTCCTTATTGCCAAATTCAGACTTAAATGGCAGAAAGTAGGGAAAACCACTAGACCATTCAGGTATGACCTAAATCAAATCCTTTACAATTATACAGTGGAAGAGAAAAATAGACTCAAAGGATTAGCTCTGATAGACAGAGTGCCTGAAGAACTATGGATGGAGGTTTGTGACATTGTACAGGAGGCAGTGATCAAGACCATCCCCAAGAAAAAGAAATGCAAGAAGGCAAAATGATTGTCTGAGGAAGCCTTACAAATAGCTATGAAAAGAAGAGAAATGAAAGGCAAAGGAGAAAAGGAAAGATATATCCATTTGAATGCAGAGTTCCAAAGAATAGCAAGAAGACATAATAAAGCCTTCCTCATGATCAATGTAAAGAAATAGAGGAAAGCAATAGCATGGGAAAGACTAGAGATCTATTCAAGAAAATTAGAGATACCAAGGGAACATTTCATGCAAAGTTGGGCTCAATAAAGGTATGATATGGACCTAACAGAAGCAGAAAATATTAAGAAGAGGTGGCAAGAATACACAGAAGAACTATACAAAAAAGATCTTCACGACCAGGATAATCATGATGGTGTGATCACTCACCTAGAGCCAGGCATCCTGGAATGTGGNCCAAGGGAACATTTCATGCAAAGTTGGGCTCAATAAAGGTATGATATGGACCTAACAGAAGCAGAAAATATTAAGAAGAGGTGGCAAGAATACACAGAAGAACTATACAAAAAAGATCTTCACGACCAGGATAATCATGATGGTGTGATCACTCACCTAGAGCCAGGCATCCTGGAATGTGGTCAAGTGGGCCTTAGAAAGCATCACTAAAAACAAAGCTAGTGGAGGTGATGGAATTCCGTTGAGCTATTTCAAATCCTGAAAGATGATGCTGTGAAAGTGCTGCACTCAATATGCCAGCAAATTTGGAAAACTCAGCAGTGGCCACAGGACTGGAAAAGGTCAGCTTTCATTCCAGTCCCAAGGAAAGGCAATGCCAAAGAATGCTCAAACTATTGCACAATTGCACTCATCTCACACACTAGTAAAGTAAGGTTCAAAATTCTCCAAGCCAGACTTCAGTAATACGTGAACTATGAACTTCCAGATGTTAAAGCTGGATTTAGAAAAGGCAGAAGAACTAGGATTGAATTGCCAACATCCATTGGATCATCAAAAAAGCAAGAATTCCAGAGAAACATTTATTTCTGCATTATTGACTACGCCAAAGCCTTTGACTCTGTGGATCACCACAAACTGTGGAAAATTCTTAAAGAGATGGGAATACCAGGAATATACAATAGAGATAAGACAATCTCTTTTTAACAGGTGGTGCTTGGAACCTGGTCAACCATTTGTGAAAGAATGAAACTAGAACACTTCCTAACACCATACACAAAAATAAACTCAAAATGGATTAAAGATCTAAATGTAAGACCAGAAACAATAAAACTCCTAGAGGAAAAAATAGGCAAAACCCTCTCTGACATAAATCACAGCAGGATCCTCTCTGACCCACCTCCTAGAGTAATGGAAATAAAAATAAACAAATGGGACCTAATTGAACTTAAAAGCTTTTGCACAATGAAGGAAACTCTAAGCAAGGTGAAAAGACAGCCTTCAGAATGGGAGAAAATAATAGCAAATGAAGCAAATAACAAAGAATTAATCTCAAAAATATATAAGCAGCTCCTGCAGCTCAATTCCAGGAAAATAAAAAACCCAATAAAAAAATGGACCAAAAACTAAACAGACATTTCTCCAAAGAAGACATACAGATGGCTGACAAACACATGAAAAGATGCTCAACATCACTCATTATCAGAGAAATGCAAATNTCCTAAAGGAAATCAGTCCTGAATATTCGTTGGAAGGACTGATGCTGAAGCTGAAACTCCAATACTTTGCCCACCTGATGCAAAGAACTGACTGATTGGAAAAGACCCTGATGCTGGGAAAGACTGAAGGCAGAAGGAGAAGGGGATGACAGAAGATGAGATGGTTGGATGGCATCACTGACTCAATGGACATTTGGAGTTTGAGATAGCTTCTTGGTGTTGGTGAAGGACAGGAAGCCTGGTGTGCTATAGTCCATGGGGTTGCAAAGAGTCAGACACAAATAAGCAGCTGAACAACAAAAAATCTAAAACTGTATTCTCTTTCTTGTCCAACCCCTGTTCTCCTCAGGATTGAGGAGTATCAAAGAAAAGGAGGGGTTGAAACTGAGCAGGACCCTGTGGGGCCTTCCTGGGTACAAGGCCCTCCATTTCTGTCCCCTGTTTCTTGCTTGACCTTCTCCAAGTTCCGAAGAGCAGACTCAAGTAGTTAATGATTGGAACAATAGAGTCACAGGACTCCTAGTTCCTCCTCAAGGAATATATATAATAACCTGCTGGTGGCACTAGTGATACAGAATCCACTTGCCAATGCAGAAGATGCAGGAGACAGGTTCACTCCCTCGGTCAGGAAGATGCCCTGGAGGAGGGCATGGCAACCCACTCCAATATGCTTGCCTGGAAATCCCATGGACAGAGGAACCTGTCCATAGGGTCACACAGATTCAGACATGACTGAAACGACTTAGCATGCAAGCACACCTATATTCTAGCTTTCCTGCAGAAACGAAGACCCCCACCTGGAGGAGCATGGCGACTACATGCTGACCACCAGCATAGAGACCTCACGCTAGATGGAACCAGAAAGTTGATGATGAAGATTCCCAAAGCATCACCCTGTTACCTCACCACCAACCAATCAGAACAGTGTTCATGAGCTGATCATATACCCTATAACCCTCACACTTAAGTGTAAGTTGCTCAGTCATATCCTACTCTTTGCAACCCCATGGACTATACAGTCCATGGNGAAAGTTGATGATGAAGATTCCCAAAGCATCACCCTGTTACCTCACCACCAACCAATCAGAACAGTGTTCATGAGCTGATCATATACCCTATAACCCTCACACTTAAGTGTAAGTTGCTCAGTCATATCCTACTCTTTGCAACCCCATGGACTATACAGTCCATGGAATTCTCCAGGCAGAATACTGGAGTGGGTAGCCTTTCCCTTCTCCAGGGATCTTCCCAGCCCAGGGATCAAACCCAGGTCTCCCACATTGCAGGAGGATTCTTTACCAGCTGAGCCACAGGGAAGCCCAAGAATACTGCCATTGGTAGCCTATCTCTTCTCCAGGGGATCTTCCCAACCCAGGATTCGAACCAGGGTCTCCTGCATTGCAGGTGGATTCTTTACCAACTGAGCTATCAGGGAAGCCTCATATCTAATATTGCTTTTAAAAACTCTTGCCTGAAATTCGTCTGGGAGTTCAGGTCTTTTGAGCACTAGCTGCCTATTCTTAATCAGTTCAGTTCAGTTCAGTTGCTCAGTCATTTCTGACTCTTTGCGACCCCATGAATCTCAGCACGCCGGGCCTCCCTGTCCATCACCAATTCCCGGAGTTCACTCAGACTCATGCCCATCAAGTCCGTGATGCCATCCAGCCATCTCATCCTCTGTCGTCCCCTTCTCTTCCTGCTGCCAATCCCTCCCAGCATCAGGGTCTTTTCCAGTGAGTCAACTCTTCGCATGAGGTGGCCAAAGTACTGGAGTTTCAGCTTTAGCATCAATCCTTCCAGTGAACACCCAGGACTGATCTCCTTTAGGGTGGACAGGTTGGATCTCCTTGCAGTCCAAAGGACTCTCAATCTTCTCCAACACCACAGTTTAAATGCATCAATTCTTCAGCACTCAGCTTTCTTTACAGTCCAACTCTCACATCCATACATGACCCCTGGAAAAACCATAGCCTTGACTAGATGGACCTTTGTTGGCCAAGTAATGTCTCTGCTTTTAAAAATGCTATCTAGGTTGGTCATAACTTTCCTTCCAAGGAGTAAGTATCTTTTTAATTTCATGGCTACAATCATCATCTACAGTAATTTTGGAACCCAGAANCTCAGCTTTCTTCACAGTCCAACTCTCACATCCATACATGACCCCTGGAAAAACCATAGCCTTGACTAGATGGACCTTTGTTGGCCAAGTAATGTCTCTGCTTTTAAAAATGCTATCTAGGTTGGTCATAACTTTCCTTCCAAGGAGTAAGTATCTTTTTAATTTCATGGCTACAATCATCATCTACAGTAATTTTGGAACCCAGAAATAAAGTCAGCCACTGTTTCCATTGTTTCCCCATCTATTTCCCATGAAGTNTAATGTCTCTGCTTTTGAATATGCTATCTAGGTTGGTCATAACTTTTCTTCCAAGGAGTAAGCGTCTTTTAATTTCATGGCTGCAGTCACCATCTGCAGTGATTTTGGAGCCCAAAAAAATAAAGTCTGACACTGTTTCCACTGTTTCCCCATCTATTTCCCATGAAGTGATGGGACCAGATGCCATGATCTTCGTTTTCTGAATGTTGAGCTTTAAGCCAACTTTTTCACTCTCCTCTTTCACTTTCATCAAGAGACTTTGTAGTTCCTCTTCACTTTCTGCCATAAGGGTGGTGTCATCTGCATGTCTGAAGTTATTGATGTTTCTCTGGCAATCTTGATTCCAGCTTGTGCTTCTTCCAGTCCAGCATTTCTCATGATGTATTATGCATATAAGTTAAATAAGCAGGGTGACAATATACAGCCTTGACGTACTCCTTTTCCTATTTGGAACCAGTCTGTTGTTCCATGTCCAGTTCAAACTGTTGCTTCCTGACCTGCATATAGGTTTCTCAAGAGGCAGGTCAGGTGGTCTGGTATTCCCATCTCCTTGCTCAGGGTCCAGTAATAAGTAAGCGCTGCACTTTCCTTCCCCACAGCTGTGGGGTAAATAGATTGGCTTTGCTGTGTGGCCAGTGAGTGGGTTTGCATCCGACTTGGTAATAAAAAAGGAAGGAGCCACTGAGCACTCTGGATCCCTTGCAGCCAGTGGAGTGAGTAGGAAGCTCTCAAGGATGAGAGTAGGTGGTGGAACCTTTAAAAAGAAAATCCTAGGACTTCCCTGGTGGGTCCAGTGGTTAAGAATCTAGCTGCCAATGCAAGGAATATGGGTTTGATCCCTGGTCCAAGAAGATTCCACCTGCCACTGGGCACCTGGGCCTGTTCACTACAGTCATTCAGCCCTCATGCCCTAGAGCCCATCCTTTGCACCAAAAGAAGCCACTGCGATGAGAAGCCCGTGCACCTAATGAAGAGTAGCCGCCCCCTGCTCACTGCAACTAGAGAAAGCCCATGCACATCAGTGAAGACCCAGCAGAGCCCAAAATAAATAAATCTTTAAAAAAAAAAAAATGCAATCCCATTGGTGGAAGGTCACTGGGCCTGAGGCAATGACTGGGGGGTGTGTGTCTGAATGAGATGTGATCCTGAGGCATAAAAGCAGGCCTGGGCTGGTCCCCAGAACTCCTTTGTCAGAGGAGAGAAATGGCTCCTCTGGCCAGGGTGGGGACACTCACACCTGGGTGAGTGTCTTTCCCAGGTCCTCAGCTTGGGGCAGGGTGGGCACCTAGTGGTTCTAGGTATTCAGATGGCTCAATGGTCCCCTGCTCTTGGGGGCCTTGAAAGGGGTCCTACAGGACCCTTGGGTGAGAACAACATGCTTTTGCCTCAAAGGCAGGACTCTCCTGGAGAAGACTAACCACATGTTGTTATTCATGAATAATGCTAACAACTTCACAAACCACATAATATTTTGGACATTTTAAAGCTGCCTTAAGGCAGGCTGATGTAGTAGTGGAAAGAGAACAAAACTGAAGTCTTTAAAAAAAAGAAAGAAAGAAAAAAACAGGGAAAACTAGAAGCCAAATGACTTTGCCCTTCTTGAGCTTCAGTTTTTGTTTTTTCATCTGAAGATGGGGAGAATAATAACTGAGGAGACCCCTGCTCACTGGTTTAAGGGGGATTAAATGGCACCTGGGTATGAAGGATGAAGGGCTTTGCTATGGAAATGAAAAACTGTTTTCTCTGAGCATTTTTATCTCCAGTGTTAGTTCCCTAGGTCTGGGGTAACAAAATGCAATAAACAGAGTGGCTTAGAGAACAGAATTTTTTTAAACAATAGAAATGTATCTTCTCACAGTTCTGGAGGCTAGACGTCCCAGATCAGGGCCACCTCAGTGTTGGTTCCTTCTGAAGCTGGGAGAAGAGTCTCTTCCGTGCCTCTGGCTGAGCTCCTGGCAGTTTTTCGGCAGTCTTTGGTGTTGCATGGCATGAACAAGCTTCCCACTGCTCTCTGCCTTCAACTTCACAAGGAAGCCCCTTCCCCCATCCCATGTGTGTGTTTCATGTCCAGATGTTTCCCTTTTGTAGAGTCACCTGTTGTCTTGGATTAGGGACCCACCCTCCTCCAGAATGACCTCATCTTAACTAATTACATCTTCAAAGATTCTATTTCTAACTAAAGTCATATTCTAGCTACCAAGAGTACTTCAATGTACGAATTCGGAAGGAGCACAATTCAACTGCTAACACATGTGACCCTCCATGGCAGTGGGCAGCCCAGGAGAATGCACAGTGGAGTCAGGTGCAGGGGATGGGGTGAGGTGGCTGAGGTTCTAACTCTTTTAGGCAGGTTCAGTGCTCAGCTGAACTGAGATTTCCACCATCTCTTTTATGAAAAACTTAAACATTTATTAAAATATATTCTGGATCCAGAGGATATAAAAATGAATATAGAATATTTATTAAAATATATTCTGGATCCAGAGGATATAAAAATGAATATAGAAATGAATATATAAAAGTGAATGAATGTAGTCCTTGATTACAAGGGAAAAGAGAAACAGACGTGTAAACAAATCATTGAAAGGCAATATAATTTATGCAATAAGAATTCTATATGACAAGAAAAAGGGGGTCCGGGACAGGATTGTCCTGCAAGTTTCCTGGGAGGCGGTAACATTAGCATGCAATCTTTGAAGATGGCTAGTGTTCCAGGCAGACAGGAGGCAGAGGCATGTCAGTCAGAGGACAAGCACCATAGCATGCAAGTATGAGCCCAGCTTGATCCGGCTAGATGTGTGAGCTATGGGAGACAGAGGTCAAAGGTAAGTTGGGTCACATATTAAGGGGGTTATCCACAACCTATTAGTGCACTTTTTATCCTATGGCAAAGCCACGGGAAGCTCTTTCTCTACTATTAACCTCTGACCAGACAATGATTTCACTGGTGTAGAAAATGAGGCCAGAGGGGTGGCAAGAGCTAGTATAATGGCTGGCAGATAGCAGGCGCTTGATAAATAAGTGGATGAATGAATGGCTTTTAAGGAGCAGAGTGGAATGAGAGGAGAGACAAGCGTAGGATGAATGAGAAAGCAGAAAAACACAGTCAGGATAATTTACCATAGACCAGGTATAGAGTTGTGAAGGTCTGCATGAACCTCAAAGAAGAGGAGGAATATCTAGGGCCTTATACGGGTTGAAGGAAGGTGGGAAAGGTGAAAGATGGCCCTAGGGCTGGAGGTCAAGGGTGTTCCTGCCCACTGAGCTCCACTGTCTCTCTGAAGTCTGGCTCCTGAGGGAAAGGAGGGATGAGGCTGTGGAAGCAAGCAGTGAGGTGTGGGAGGAGCTAAGAGCTGGGCATAGCAGCCCCAAGGTCAAAGGGAGATGCTGTGGTCATGAGCCAAGCATGGGGATTTGGAAGGCAGGNTAGTGCACTTTTTATCCTATGGCAAAGCCACGGGAAGCTCTTTCTCTACTATTAACCTCTGACCAGACAATGATTTCACTGGTGTAGAAAATGAGGCCAGAGGGGTGGCAAGAGCTAGTATAATGGCTGGCAGATAGCAGGCGCTTGATAAATAAGTGGATGAATGAATGGCTTTTAAGGAGCAGAGTGGAATGAGAGGAGAGACAAGCGTAGGATGAATGAGAAAGCAGAAAAACACAGTCAGGATAATTTACCATAGACCAGGTATAGAGTTGTGAAGGTCTGCATGAACCTCAAAGAAGAGGAGGAATATCTAGGGCCTTATACGGGTTGAAGGAAGGTGGGAAAGGTGAAAGATGGCCCTAGGGCTGGAGGTCAAGGGTGTTCCTGCCCACTGAGCTCCACTGTCTCTCTGAAGTCTGGCTCCTGAGGGAAAGGAGGGATGAGGCTGTGGAAGCAAGCAGTGAGGTGTGGGAGGAGCTAAGAGCTGGGCATAGCAGCCCCAAGGTCAAAGGGAGATGCTGTGGTCATGAGCCAAGCATGGGGATTTGGAAGGCAGGTATAGAAGGAAAAGGGGGTCTGTAGTAGGTATAATAGTGTCTTCCCCAAATTCATGTCCACCCAGAACCTAAGAATGTGAACTTGTTTGGATATAGGGTCTTTGTAGATGTAATTAGGTTAAGATTGAGATGAGGTCATACTAGACTGAAAAGTGAAAGGAAGTGTTCATCGCTCAGTTGTGTCCTTCTCTTTGTGACCCCGTGGTTTGTAGCCCACCGGGATCTTCAGCCCATGGAATTCTCCAGGCAAAGAAGACTGGAGTGGTAGCCATTCCCTTCTCCAGAGGATCTTCTCAGCCCAGGGATCAAACCTAGGTCTCCTGCATTGCAGGCAGATTCTTTACCATCCCCTGAGCCACCACAGAAGCCCATTAGAGTGGGCCTTAGAGTCAATGCCTGTTTTCATAAAGACAGAAATGGACCCACAGGGACGAAAGCCATGTGAAGATGAGTCAGAGGTTGGAGTGATGCTGCCACAAGCCAAGAG
Organism: Neotragus moschatus; assembly: GCA_006410615.1. Lineage (NCBI taxonomy): Eukaryota > Metazoa > Chordata > Mammalia > Artiodactyla > Bovidae > Neotragus > Neotragus moschatus. The sequence goes on from SJYA01012512.1 coordinate 21,789, forward strand.
ATGCCAGGAACCACTAAGAGTTGGAAGAGGCAAGCATTTTCCCCTAGAGCTTTCAGAGGGAGCACAGCACTGCCAACACTTGGATTTTGGACTTCTGGCCACTAGAACTGTAAGACAATAAATTTCCCATTGTTTTAAGACCCCATCCCCACCCCCAGCTCATGGCACTTTGTTACAGCAGCCAAAGGACACTGACACAGGGCCAGATCCCAAGAGGCTGGGTCAAACAGTCAACCAAGAAAAGGACACCTAGTCAGGGAAGCGGTGAGCTCAGGAGGGCTGACAGACTTAGCGGGGTTGAGAGCTGAAGGTCTCGAGGAAGAATGAGGGCTTTGGGGAAAAGCTGAAAGGACAAGATTTGCAGCCAGAGGGTGGCATATTTGAAATTAAGGGTTCAGAGGAATGAAGCAGCTCCGGGTACTGTCAGATCAATCTCTCTCAGAGAATGAAAACTCCCTGGTAAAGAAACTCACCCTAAACAGGCAAGGTGGTTTTACCCTACCTTGAGCCTGCATTTTATTTTATTTTTATTAGTGTTACTTTGAATTTCAAGTTTATTTTTGGCCGCGTTGGGTCTTAGTTGCAGCATGTTTTGTTGCAGGGCATGCGGGCACAAATGGTTGTGTTGTGAGAGTTGCCCTGCTGCATGTGGGATCTTAGTTCCCCAATCAGGGATCCAACCCATGTCCCCTGCATTAGAAGCTGAATTCTTAACCACTGGACCACCGGGGAAGTCCCTCAAGTCTGCATTTTTAAATCCAAGCCAAAAGAGGAGCCTACAATTTCTTCCAAAGAATTACTATCAGCTGTCTCCATTTGGTGACATTTCAGACACTGTCTGAGAGTCTGTGCTCTAGGAAGGAGGGTATGTGGACCAGGGAGGGGGCAAGGTGCCCGAATCACAACCCGTGCATGGGTGTCCCCAGACCTTCAGAGGGAGGGTCACCCTAGGACTTACAGAAAGGTGTGCAGCTCCTGGGGACCACTGGGACATTAAGTTGCAGAGAAAACAAAACACACTAAAATGGCAGTCAGGGTAAACCTAGATTATTTGGAGAAATTCAGAAGGAAAAACCCCAAGAAGAATCTGAAGGCAATTAAGTGACATCTCTAGTGTGTGCCGGAGAAGAGCTGTGTTGCTCTGGGGCCAGGAATCACTCAATTAAATAGCAAAAGCCCAAAGGGAAACAGAGGGCCAGGGCCTCCCCTTCTCAGAAATGAAGCGCAGCTCCCTTGCCTGTCCCCCACCATGTGCCCTCTGCCCCCAGCTCTGGCACCATGAGCTGTCTGCAGTGCAGCCCTCCTCTCCCTCTTCACCCTGGGCCCCAACACGGATGGGTCCTCTCTCCTCTGCTGCTCTCTGGCCCTGCTCCAGGCTGCTCCCTATCGCTCCCCTCCAGAACTTCCTAGCCAAGATGCAAGGGGCTCCCTTCTCCATCTCCTCCAGACATGACCCCTAATGTGTGAACGGGAAGGAGCCTTTGTTGAGTGGGAAGTGCAGAGGCAGTGCTGAAGCAACACTGTCTCCGAGGGCAGCACCTGGGCTGAGAGGGCTCTGATCTCAGGCCCAGCCCCTAAGCCCCTGCTCATTCCTGCCTGGGCCCTTCTATTTGTCCCCCAGAAGTGCCAGGGACATAGCCCCACACCACCGTGTCTTCACATGCTCCATCTCCAGCCCATCCTTCTTTCCCTGCCACACCCTGGGCCCCCTTCCTCCTCAACCTCGCCCCAGCTCTTTCTCCAAATGCTCCATGTGGGAGGAATGAGTTGGGGCAGAGGTAATTTAGTTTTCATAGCCCAGTGCCAGGATCAGCCAAGCACTATTCCAAGGACCATGTTTTCCAGATGGGAATGTAATCAATGGAGGCATCTCTTGCTCAGGAGACAGCAGATCTCCTGGAGCGTCACATTCATCTTCTCTTGGTACTCAGAGCAATGTGGAGAGAGCAGGCTTCTTCCCCTCTCCCTGGGCTTCTCCTCTTTCGGATCTGAAAATGTGGGTTTTCAGCCAGCTCTCCCATGTGAGAAGAGCCAGAGGCCGGGGACCTGGGAGGGCAAAGTGGAAGAATACGTCAAAGAGCAGTGAGTTTCTAGGTCATGAGCTGTCTGGATGGCATGGAGGGGGTGATTATTTTGAGTCACCATTGGTGAAATATTTATTGAGCTGTGAAGGGAAATGCTGCAGAGTAAAGCAGAGAACTAAAAACTGAATTAAAAGCCAGAAGTTCTTGTCCTCACATCATTGCCTTGCTGCAGGGGATCAGTAAGTTTTTGCCCTCCAGTTAAGAGAGAACCTGTAGTTGAACCTCACATCCTAAAGATCAGGAAGTGGAAAGTCTACACTACCCCCCAGCTGCAGTTCCAGACGGACTGAGGCAAGGATGACGTCAGGGACCTGCCCAGGGCCTGCCCACTGTCTTGCCCAGCACTAATTGGTTTGGGAAACCTTGGACCTGTTTGACAGAGAAGCCACTAGCTT
>SJYA01012514.1:0-11633 GCA_006410615.1 Neotragus moschatus
GGACAAATTAGGAGCTTGGTTTTAAAATATATACACTATATATTGATAACAAACAAGGACCTACTACACAGGGAACCATACTCAATATCTTGTAATAACCTATAATGTAAGAGAAAGTAAAAGAATATGAAATCATGAAGTGAAGTCTCTCAGTCATGTCTGACTCTTGGCGACACCCTGGACTGTAGCCCACCAGGCTCCTCAGTCCATGGAATTTTACAGGCAGGAATACTGGAGTGGGTTGCCGTTTCCTTCTCCAGGGGATCTTCCTGACCAGGGATCGAACCCAGGTCTCCTGCATTATAGGCAGATGCTTTACCATCTGAGCCACNTGACTCTTGGCGACACCCTGGACTGTAGCCCACCAGGCTCCTCAGTCCATGGAATTTTACAGGCAGGAATACTGGAGTGGGTTGCCGTTTCCTTCTCCAGGGGATCTTCCTGACCAGGGATCGAACCCAGGTCTCCTGCATTATAGGCAGATGCTTTACCATCTGAGCCACCAGGGAGCCCCCAAAAGAATATATATATGTACATATATATACAGATACAGATATATATATATATATATATATATGAATCACTTTACTGTATACCTGAAGCTAACCCAATGTTGTAAATCAACTATAATTCAATAAAAATTAAAAAAAAAAAGAATTTTGGATTCCTGATGCAGTGCTACACAATTCTAAATAAAGAATCCTAACTAATTTCAATTTAATCACTTTAGACTGAACAAAAGTGTTTACCTCAAATTTCTGTAAATTTACAGAAAGGGAATTGAAAATGTTAAAAATCATAAAAGCAAAAAACCAGAAAAGTTTTTGACAGCCAACCAGTGATGTCAATGAACCATTACAAGAAAGCAAGCATATGGATGAGATTTGGGACTTCCTTTTCTAGCAATATGACAGACTAGACATTCTGACAAACTCTGTTGCCAAAATACACTGAGGTAAATTACAAGCAAGAAAGACAAGAGATGGAAAACACGAGGAGAGGTTAAGAAAAGTGGAAGATGAAGTGAGAAAAAAGAAAAAGAAAGCAGAGCAGAGGAAATGCAAATGTTATTGAACAGATTTCATGAAGAGAATTAATGAATGAATGTATGATTCAGAAAACGATCCATCTCAGAAGAAATTCACCAGTGCTAACAATCTCCTACCTTTTGTGGTTGGATGGTAAATCCATGAGTTCACTGCATTATCCTGCTTTTATTATATGTATATGTTAAATATATTCTTCAAAATGTGCCCATAATGACATAATTTAGTATATTAAAGTATTTTGAGAGCCATGGACTGCTTAGGCCTCAGTTTCCAGTCTTTGCTAGGTTCCTGTAGAAGAACAAGGAAGGCTGGAGAACCAAGTCAGTCTACAGATATGCAAGCCCATGGAAAGCCTCAGAGACTGGAGGTACAACATACATGTGAACACAGGGCTGGAAGTTGAGGACGAATACTAGAATTTTACTGGTTAAAATCTATGCAATGATTAATTAGACTCAGATTCCATCTCTCAACATTCTCAGCCAGAAAGCTATCCTTTTTTATCCCAGAAGATTGGAAGGTTTCCCTCAGGAGAAATGGAGTCAAAAGGATCTGGCCTTGGAGACACAAAATTTAGCTGAAAACCTCCGTGTTTAAGTGAGTTCCTTCTCCCTCCCCCATAACCTCTCACCTTGTTTAGCTCCTACAGTTCTAGCTTCCAGAGTTGGAAGAGTTGTAATCACTCCCACTCTAACTCCCAGTCCAGAGTCCTCTAATGACTAGTGTCTGAAGAAATGAAATGACCCAAAAAAGAACATCTACAAACTTTTAGAAAGGATTGACAATCAAGTTGAGGAACTCTTCCCAAAAGTAGAACAAAAAAGGTACAAAGTGGCAGAGAAAAGATAAGAAAATGTGACTCTCAACCAACATATGAGTACCAGAAGTTCCAAAAGGAGAAAAAATAAAGAACAGGAAAAGGAGAAATTATTAAAGAAATAACACAAAAAAACTCCCCAAATTAGGGAACNCTCTTCCCAAAAGTAGAACAAAAAAGGTACAAAGTGGCAGAGAAAAGATAAGAAAATGTGACTCTCAACCAACATATGAGTACCAGAAGTTCCAAAAGGAGAAAAAATAAAGAACAGGAAAAGGAGAAATTATTAAAGAAATAACACAAAAAAACTCCCCAAATTAGGGAACACAAGTGTACAGTTTGACAGGGCCCACTGAGTACCCGATAAAATGAGTAATAAAAATCCATCATGAGTCATTATGAGTGAAATTTCAATAGAGTAAGAATAAAAAGAAGATCCTAACAGCTTTGGAGGTGGGAGCAGGAGGAAGAGGTACACGTGAAAGAATCAAGAATATCATCACACTTTTCAATGGCTCCAATGAAACTTCATTGACAGCGGAGCAAGGCTTTCAAGCACGCTGAAGAAGCAATATCTCCTATGTAGAGTTTTCTACCCAACCAAATTATCACTCAAATGTGAGTACAGAATGAAAGTTCACTGAAGCACCCAAGTTCATTCTGCATGTACCCTTTGTTAAAGTTCTAGGAGGCTGTGCTCCAGTAAAACAAGGAAGCAAACCGATATGGGAGCCAAGGGAAAGTAGAATCTAACATAGCCGAGACACCAAAGGAACTCTTAAAATGATGGGGAAATCAAGAAATAAAAATAAAGTCCTGTTATCTAGAAATTTGGAGATGAACACCAGAAGTAAAAAAAGGCTGAAACCTGAAATGATTGCCTCAGGAGAATGAAACNATGATGGGGAAATCAAGAAATAAAAATAAAGTCCTGTTATCTAGAAATTTGGAGATGAACACCAGAAGTAAAAAAAGGCTGAAACCTGAAATGATTGCCTCAGGAGAATGAAACCTGGAATTGAGTAAGTGCAGGGCATTTTGACTCTTTCTCAACATGTTCTTAAGTACTATTTGATTTTTGAAAATCTATATACTAAATGCAATTTTAAAATATTTAAGTGAAAAAAAAATCTAACTCAAATCTATTCTAGGACACCCAGAAATTTAGTCTTTTAAAAAAAATTTTAAAGTATCAGCTATAATTTATTTTATACAGTTTTGCCACTTAAGCAAAGAAGCACATTAGAGAAAAAGTGGAAATGCTAAAGAAATGGAAAAAAAGAAATCATAGTACCCAGAGCCCCATAGTCCCATTCTAATCATTCCTGTACAGGCTTTTCTCATGTAGATTTACAGTTTCCATTGTGACTTTGATACATCTGCCCTGCTCCCCTCTCCCCACCACATTACACCATCATCAATTTCCAGCTTGCTGCATAGCCTTAGGACTTTGGCTTGAGAACTTTTTGATCTGAGTGTCCCACTCAATAACATGGATCACCCCCTCCCTTCCCTCCTCACACTGCTCTTTTCCCTGTTCGTCAGGCTCTCCAAGCCTGTGTTTCTCTAAGAACCTCACCCCTGGGATGCGCTTCCTCAGGATGGCCCCCTGATTGTCCTTCTTTGAGATGCTTCTTATATGCCGCTCCCACAAGACCCTCCTTTAACCTTAAACCAAAATAGGCCTCATTTTTTTTTTCACATCCTGTTTTCATCGTAGCAGTTTTCACTCCCCGATCCTTTCCTTTTCTTTTAACCAATCTGTTGGCTTTGTTTGTTTATTTATTTATGGCCTGTCTCCTCAATAGATGGTAAGGTCCACAGAAGCTGGAATTCCACCTTTCTTTTTCCCCGCCCCACAACCAGCACAGAGGAAGTACTCAGCACATATCTGGCGGGATGAGTGAGTGAGTTAACAAGTGACTGACTGATGAATAACTGCTTCAGGCCCCAGAGAGAACCCTGAGGCCAAACAGGAATAATTAGTGAGTCCGGAGATCTGTTTCCAGCCTGGCCACCACCAACCAGGCCGTGACTTGGAAGAAGGCACACTTAACCTCTCTGGTTTTCTCACCTGTGAAAGGAGAGGGTTGGAGTAGGTGACCTCCAGCCTCGGGGGACTGCACCTTTGCAAGTCACTTACTAAAGATTTCAGTCCTGAGTTTTGGAAAATCATCTTCTGGTTCCAGTTCCAGGGATGGAAACCACACATCACCACTATTTGAGTTGTCTGCTGCTGTTTTACTGTTGCTTGATCTAAGTCTGTTTCTTCATTCATTCACTCAATGAGTATTTACCAAGTACTTCTGAAGAAGCATCATCTTACTTTATTAAGATGAAGCTTCTGATTCCCAATTATATTGCCATTAGCCTGAAGCAGTTCCCCATTTCTTGGCACCAGGGACCGGTTTCATAGAAGACCATTTTTTACACAGACCAAGGTTGGGGAGATGGTTTCGGGATGGTTCAAGCACATTACATTTATTGGCAGTGATTTCTAATCTCATGCCGCCACTGATCTGACAGGAGGTACTGGTCCAAGGCCTGGAGGTTGGGGACCCCTGGCCTATAGAACTGGAGTCAGGAATGCTAATCTCTTTGCAATAATCAACGTTGCAATAGTTGTCAAACATGCCCCCAGCAGTACACTTGGGAGAGAACTGTCTCTTGAGTGCACTGGTCACCCCTAGAAGCACGTTTCACCGCCACTCTGCAGCATCCCCACCCCTCCATCCTCTGATCAGCCCACTCTGTGCTCAAGATCAAATCTTCTGGTTCCCGTCGGGGCCAGAACCAGCAGGGGAGATAAATGATAGAGAGAAGGGAGACAGAAGCTCAAAGGTGAGAAGATAATCAGATAAGCAGAGGAAAAGAGCGGTGGGTGATAAGATACCAAGAGATATGAATACGGGATCTGACTTTCATCTCAACTGTCATTTTCTCTGTTAATTTCCTCGCTTCCATTTCTAATCATGTGACAATACTTCTGGAACAGGGATTTGGGTCAAGAATTAATGACCAGTGACTGAAACATAAAATAGTTAGGCTTTCCTGATGGCTCAGATGATAAGCAATCTGTCTGCAATGCAAGAGACCCAGGTTCCATCCTTCGGTCCAGAAGATCCCCTAGAGGAGGAAATGGAAACTCACTCCTATATCTTGCCTGGGGAATTCCACGGACAGAGGAGCCTGATGGGCTGCAGTCCATAGGGTCACAAAGAATCAGACACAATTGAGCAACTAATACTTTAACTTTCAGAAGTAAAAATGGCAAGTTTATAAGGAAAATAGTATAAAAGCTGCTAAGAGTATATTTATTCACTTGCTCACAGAAGAATTAAGGTTTTAAGCTCACAATTAAAATAGAGCTTGAGATTATAGCCACTGAATAATCCTTGGATCAATAACTAAAATTTATCCTGTGGACTATTTCTATTTCTCCTATTCTGTATTCAAAATTAACATCAATAATTATGTTTTGTCCAACTGTTTGAAGAAGGGCTTCAAACTTAAAACAGAACTCATAATTTTTTCCCACAGACATGGTATTTCTCCATGTTTCCCATCCCCATCTAAATAAGTTATAAAACCTAGAAGTTATTCTTCACACTTCGGCAAATCCTATCATTCTCAGCATACAAATCTCTTTCAAATAGGTTGATGTTTTTCTTAGTTCAAAATAGTTGTGTTTAGGATCTTAAAAGAAATAAAAAGTAAAATCTATGAAAATGAAGAAGAAATCACCAACAAAAACTATAGGCAATGCTATAATAAGAATAGGTGGATAGGGAAAAGAATCAATTAGAAATCTCTAAAATTTTAAAAAGTCACTAAAAATTTTTTTTTTAAATCTGTCATTGCTAAGTCATGTCTGACTCTTTGCAAACCCATGGACTGCAGCATGCCAGGCTTCCCTGTCCTTCACTATCTCCCAGAGTTTGCCCAAATTTAATGTCTATTGAGTCAGTGATGCCATCCAACTATTTCATCCTCCGTTGCCCCCTTCTCCTTTTGTCCTCAATCTTTCTCAGCATCTGGGTCTTTTCCAAAGAGTTCGCTCTTTGCATCAGGTGGCCAAAATTTTGGAGCTTTGGCTTCAGCGTGAGTCCTTCCAAGGAATATTCAGGGTTGATTTCCTTTAGGATTGACTGGTTTGATCTCCTTGCTGTCCGAAGGGCTCTCAAGCACCACAATTCAAAAGCATCGATTCTTCGTCCCTCAGCCTTCTTTATGACCCAGCTCTCATGACTACTGGAAAAATCATAGTTTTGACTAGATGGACCTTTGTCGGCCAAGTGATGTCTCTGCTTCTTAATAGATGCAATTTAACTTAGATTGGATGTAGTCACAAAGATATTTAGTTATTTAGTGAGAAGGAACGGAGAAGGCAATGGCACCCTACTCCAGTACTCTTGCCTGGAAAATCCCATGGATGGAGGAGCCTGGTGGGCTGCCATCTATGGGGTCGCACAGAGTCGGACATGACTGAAGCGACTTAGCAGCAACAGCAGTGAAAAGGAAGATAGTCCTGCAGAAATCACCCAGAATGCAATAGAATTGAAGAAATAAAGAAATTAAACAAATAAAGAAATACTGAATGTGAAAGAGGAGTTGAGAGATAAGGTGGTGTGGTAGCCTCTTTCCAAAGAGGGACACCATTGATGTCTTCTCCCCGTGGAGGCACACACTACTCTCTTACCATGAGGTGGGTTTTCCCCTGCTCTGGAATAACAACTCTTTATTGCTTTAAAAACATAAAAGATCTCAAGCAAGACAGTAAAACATTGACATTTTGCTCAAATTTGAATGGTGGATTCTTTTGTGTTTTATTTGAACATTTCAAATGTTAACAAAATGGAATTTTTTCACCAATAATTTATGGAAATCAGTTCTCTTGTTTTCCCTTACAGTCACAGCACATACGTAACTCTGCCTGTGTGTGTGTCAATGACGGTCCTTGTTTGGCTTGGCCCTGTGGGAGGAGAAGTGAGATTCCCACCACTCCCTGAATGTATTCATTTGCATTTGGGTCTCTGATGCTGCCAAATGGAGCTGGGCTGTGCCCCTCACCTCACTCACAAATTTACACAGGACGGGAGAAGAGGTTCCCAAGTAACTGATCATATTTGATGAAACAAGTTTCCAAATGAAACCAAACTGTATTAAAAAAAAAAAAAAAAAAGTTCTGAGAGGAAATTTACTTATGCAGGGTGACCCATACCTGGAAGCTGAAAGGATGTGCTTGCCAGACTGAAGAAGTTAATGCTAAGGAAAATGGACAGAGATCAGTAGGAGTAACAAACGAGCAATGTGGACATGAACGTGAATCCAGCTTCTCCAGGGCTTCTCCTGACCATCAGCTGGACCTCAGCACCACAATTCACGTGGTGAAGGCCACGTGAAGGCCAAGCAGGTCTGGATGTCCCCAGCCTCCATGGACCCGTGCTGATCCCCTCTCCTGGTAGATGGCCACAGACAGGCAAAACAGGGGCTGACTGATAGACAAGTCTAATCCATTCCGGTGATTCTCAGGAATATTTTGGGAGGAAAACTCAAGAAAACTCTGAGCTTTCTGCTGATGTGACAGGTCAGGTTTGGGCCTTTGTGATTTGGGGATGTGAGAGCATTCCATCTTATTTTGGAGATACAGATAGATGATGGCCAGGTTTTGGGCTATTGACTTAATCTCCATCATGTGTACACCTGGTGAAGGGGAAGCAGAGCTGTTTCCAGGGACATTGCAACACAGGGACTTCCAGTGCAGTCAGTGAGGCCTTGCCAACCCACCCAGTTTAACACTGACCCCCTCAACCTAGTGCCCTCATCGCCCTCCTCACTGTATTTTCTCAATCATGCCTTAATTTTTCCTTAATTGGAATCTTTGCTTTTTTTCTTTTTATTTTTTAATTGAAAGATAATTGTTATTGTTTTACAGAATTTTGTTATTTGTGCACCTATGGCTGATTCATGTTCATGCCTTAATTTTTTAAAGTACTTACATTTTTTTCCCTCTCTCCAACTAGAATAGAAACTCCATGAAGTCCAAAATTAATTGCTTTTCTCACTTCTGGTTCATAAGTTTTAAAGCAGCGCCCAGTACAAGGTATGAGCTCAGTAAACATTGGAATGAATGACTGAAACTGTGCTAGGTTTAGGAGAGTCAGACATCATGTATGTCAGAAACACATCTCACATATACATATATACAAACATATACACACATATACACACACTCAGGCTTCCCAGATGGTGCTAGTGGTACGGAACCTGCCTGCCAATGCAGGAGACATAAGAGACACAGGTTCAGTCCCTGGGTCGGGAAGATCCCCTGGAGAAGGGAATGGCAACCCACTCCAGTATTCTTGCCTGGAGAATCCCATGGACAGAGGAGTCTGGAGAGCTGTAGTCCATGGCGGTGCAAAGAGCTGGACACATCTGAAGTGACTTAGCATGCACATAAAACACACACATGTACACAATCACACATACACACATGTAGACGCATGTATACACAGACATACATGCGTATACATACATATATACACACACACATAAACACAGTTCTTCCCCATGGCTCAGGTTCTTGGAAAGAAGGATGTTCAATCATGGGTCATGGAAAATTGACCATAAATCGTCATGTCAAGGCAGCCTAGGTGAGAGTAAAAACCTGCACAGCAGCCTCCCAAGCTGACCCGTCCCAGCGTCGCTGAATTTTAGGGCCTCCAGAAAGCAGGAGTGACCGGAAGCAGTGAGAACTGAACATCAGCTTTTGGGTTTTAGCAATAAGCTGTAACCTGAGAGGGTTGGAGCAAAGCAGGCCTTGCTCTCAGCCTGTTTCCCACCTGCCGGAGGTGAGCAGAGCCCAGGTCAGGAGCAGAGAAGGCAACGGAGCAGGGGGCTGCCTGACTCTACGCTTCGCTCTCTGTTGCCCTGGAAAAATAGTCTCCCTTCATGTCCAAATCCCAAACTTCCAGAAGTCTCTCTAGCTTCTTCCACTAGGCCAGGGGAGAAAAAGAGCTTGAGAAGGAAGCAAAAAGGGCCAAAGTAGTGGGATCCTGGGGAGCACCTTCGGGGTGTGGCCGGGGAGGGGCGGGGCTGCGGCGGGCGCGAGCCGGCGGGCGGGGCGGGGCGGGGCCCGAGCGCTGACGCCGGGAGGGTCCAGGCCCCGTCCCGCCCTGTGAGCGGCGGCAGCGGGGCGCCCAGAACAGGGGCCTCGGTGGGCATCTGAAGCCTGGCTGGGCCCCGCTTCTGAGAGGAAGCGCGTGGCGGGTTTTCGCGGGGACCCCTGAACTGTCTTATCGCACTGCCTGACCTGCAGGAGGCCGAGCCAGGTGACTGGTTCACCTCCCCTCTCCTTCCTTGGCAGGCCTGGGCTCTCCGGAGAGGCTCTGCGGGGAGCAGTTCCCTCCCTTTTGCTATTTCCTACCATACACGGTGCCGGAGGCGATTACACCGGTGCAAGCTAATAACTCCATGTATAAGCTTCTCATTCCGGTACAACAAACATAGGTTATGAGTTTCTCTTCCTATTTTAATCCTTGCTTAAAGTCTTTTCCTCGCCTGTGGAATTCGGCACTCACCCTGCTAAAGGCCTCTGCCTTGTGTTCAGGCCGAGGCATAAACTCAAGGCCGACTCCCACTTCAGGCCTGCTTTTTCATGCTTTCTGTTTCTCCTTGCCTCTCCCTCTCCCCCTTTCCACTCTCACCACCCCGCCTGCTGCCCCAAATCCACTTATTCCTCTGAAATTACCAACCCAGCCTTTCCCACTGGCAGCCTGAGTTTCCAGGCCACAGCCCAAACAAGGCACAGTGTTTATTCTATGTGCCTCTTTAGGCAGAACAGGTGGCAACAAGTCCTAAGTAAAACCCAAGTTTGCAGCAGTGAGCTCAACCTCTGCACAGACAGACTCACATGAGGAAGTACCTGTAGACCTTCCCTCCTTTAGGGGCCAGATTCAAGGCTGGCAGACAGCAGAGAGGCTAGGAGGGCTGGCCAGGCATCCAGGTATAGCTATTTATATTGATGTGTTAGTTTCAGGTATATAGCAAAGTGTTCAGATATATGTGTCTGAAAACATATATATATATTCTTTCATATATATATATATTCTTTTTCAGATTCTTTTCCATTATAGGTTATAACAAGATATTGAATATGATTGTCTGTGCTATACATAGGTCCTTGTTGTTTATCTATTTTATAGTGTGTATCTGTGGTATATGTGTGTGTGTGCAAATAAATACATATAATGGAATATTACTCAGTTATAAAAAAGAATGAAATAATGCCATTTGCAGCTACATGGATGGAATTAGAGATTATTGTACTAAGTGAAGTAAAACAGAGAAAGATGAGTCACATGATGTCATTTATATGTGGAATCTAAGAAAATTATATACATGAACTTACAAAAGAGAAATGAACTCACAGACATAGAAAATAAACTTACAGTAAAGGTAAGTGGGTGGGTATAAATTAGGAGTTTGGGATTAACAGATAAAAAGAAAATTTTAAGTAAAACATAACATACATACAGGAAAGGGCACCTAAGTGTACAGGTTGATGAATTTTCCCAGACTGAATATACCTGTGTGACCAGCTTCCTGATGGAGACAGAACCTGACCAGCTCCCACAGAAACCTGGTTCACGCCCTCTTCCACTCTCGGGATCTCTTCTAGTGCTTCTCAAGCAATATACTTTTTACTCCACAAGTAATCTGCCTCCAAATCTGTTTGTTGTTCTGTCGCTAAGTCGTGTCTGTTTCTTTGTGACCCCATATATTACATGCCAGGCTTCCCTGTCCTTCACTACCTCTTGGAGTTTGTTCAAACTCATGTCCATTAAGTCAGTGATGGTATCTAACCATCTCATCCTCTGTTGTCCCCTTCTTCTCTTGCCCTTAGTCTTTCCCAGCATCGGGGTCTTTTCCAGTGAGTCAGCTCTTTGCATCAACTGGCCTAAGTCTTGGAACTTCAGCTTCAGCATCAGTGTTTCCAATGAACATTCAGGATTGATTTCCTTTAGGATTGACTGGTTTGATCTCCATGCTGTCAAGATACTCTCAAGAATCTTCTCAAACACCACTATTCAAAAGCATCAGTTCTTCAGTGCTCAGCCTTTTTTATGGTCCAACTTACACATCTGTACATGACTATTGGAAAAACCATGGCTTTGACTATATGGACCTTTGTCAGCAAAGTGATGTCTCTGCTTTTAATACACTGTCTAGGTTTGTCATAGCTTTTGTTCCAAGAAGCATGCATCTTTTAATTTCATGGCTACTACCACAGTCCACAGTGATTTTGGAGCCCAAGAAAAGAAAATCTGTCACTACTTCCACTTTTCCCCCTTCTGTTTGCCATAAAGTGATGGGACTGGATACCATGATCTAAGTTTTTTGAATGCTGAGTTTCGAGGAAGCTTTCCACTCTCCTCTTTCACTCTCATCAAGAGGCTCTTTAGTTCCTCTTCACATTCTGTCATTAGAGCGGTATCATCTGCATATCTGAGGTTGTCAATATTTCTCCTGGCAGTCTTGATTCCAGCTTGTGATTCCTATATCGTCATCCTGCTTATTTAACTTATATGCAGAGTACGTCATGCAAAATGCTGGGCTGAATAAATCACATATACCTATAACTGCTGCTGCTGCTAAGTCACTTTAGTCATGTCTGACTCTGTGCAACCCCATAGACGGCAGCCCACCAGGCTCCCCCGTCCCTGGGATTCTCCAGGCAAGAACACTGGAGTGGGTTGCCATTTCCT
>SJYA01012517.1:0-11722 GCA_006410615.1 Neotragus moschatus
CATTGAATCTGTAGATTGCTTTGGGAAGTATACTCATTTTCAAGTGTGGCAAATTATATCGGTCAATTTTCTAGTGTTAAGAACAAATTTGCACTCTGGGAATAAACAGATTTGGTCATCAAGTGGTTGTCTTCCTGCTTAGATAATTATTAACACAGTGTGCTGGTATTTCATTTGGAATTTTTGTATCTGTGTTCATAATTGAGGTTCGTCTTTCTTTTTCTTCTCCTCCGTAGTATCCTTGTCAGGTTTAAGAGCAGAGGCAAGCTGGTTCTGTAAAGTGAATTGGGAAATGTCCCTTTTACTCTCTTCCATCCCCTTTTGCTTTCTTTTAATTTGTGTGCACTTGGAATTCTTTCTTTGTCCAGTGTTTGGTAGAACTGTCCATTGAGATGCTACTGAAACTCCAGTACTTTGGCCACCTCATGCGAAGAGTTGACTCATTGGAAAAGACTCTGATACTGGGAGGGATTGGCGGCGGGAGGAGAAGGGGACGACCGAGGATGAGATGGCTGGATGGCATCACTGACTCGATGGACATGAGTCTGAGTGAACTCCGGGAGTTGGTGAAGGACAGGGAGGCCTGCGGTTCATGGGATCACAAACAGTCAGACACGACTGAACTGAACTGAGAGTTTTCTTTGTGGGGAAAGTTCTTATATTGCTAATTCTGTATTTTTTATTATTCATAGCACAGTTTTGGTTTTCTTTTTCCTTCTGGCAGTTTTGGTACCTTGTATTTTCCCAGAAATTTCATCTAAGTTGTGAAAAACTCTTGTCACGAAGGCAGCTTCTATCTGCAGGTTCTCTGGCCACCACCCTGGTGTCCCTAACGGTGTTTCAGGGTTCCCACTCTCTCTGCCTGTCTGTCCCTTCTTCGTCATTAGATGCGTCCTTGATCGATTGTGTCTGTTTCTTTCCAGAACTAGCTGGTGGCTCTGTGGCACTCCTTGTACACACTTCTTTTCTGCTGCGTCGCTTTGCTGGTCCCGTGCTTCCGTCTTCTCTGTCCTTGCTGCCCCCCCCACCCCCAGCCCACTCTGACTGAAGCATCAGTCATGAGTGATTAGGGATTCGCCTGTTTTTTCGTACACTTGTCAGCTTTTGCTTTACACATCTTGAGGTCACGTTTCTTTAGGTGCAGACTTAGGAATCATGATATATTCCTGGCGAATCAGAACATTTATCAATATAAACGCCCGTGCATGTCTCTGGCGATCTTTTACCCTCAGCTTTATTGATCCAGTATTGATATTCACCAGCAGCGTCCTTTCATGAGGGTTTGCAGATATATTGTCCCCCACTCTTTCCTTTGCATCCCTGCTGGTGCTTGTGGTAGACAATCCACTTGCCGGAGCAGAAGAGGCAGGAGGCGTGGGTTCAGTCCCTGGGCAGGGAAGATCCCCTGGAGGCGGAAATGGCAACCCACTCCAGTACTCTTGCCTGGAGAATTTCATGGGCTCCAGTCCATGGGGTCGCAGAGTCGGACATGACTGAGCATACTCACACCGTGACTCTTTCCTTTAAACCCTTCTGTTTTCTTATGCTTAGATGTGATTCACAGAAACACCATATAGATTTTTAAAAATCCTGCCTGACAACCTCTGACTTTTAATTGAAGGGTTACGTCCGTGTCTTAGTCAGCTCGGGCCACCCTAACCAAACACCACAGACTGGGAGGTTAAAACAAGAAGAATCAATTTTCTCCTAATTCTGGAGGCTGGAAGTCCAAGGTCAAGGTTCCAGAAAACGTGCTTCCCTGGGGAACACTCCTTGCACCTTGCGGTGGCTGCCTTGTCACCATGCCCTCAAATGGACCCTCTCTGGTCTCCCGTGTGGGGAGAGAGAGGTTTCCGCCTTTCCCTAAGAAGCCACCAGTCTCATGGGGTTAGGGTCCCACCCTTACACACTCATTTAACTTCAATTACTTCCTGAAAGTTCTGCCTCCAAATATTGTCATGTGGCATTCAGGGCTTCAACACAGGAACATGGGAGGGGCTCACAGTTCAGTTCACAGCCATCCGTTTATATTTAAAAATGCTTTAAGGCAAATTTTATGTTTTTGGCCATAAAGCATGTGGGGTCCTAGTTCCCTGACCAGGGATTGAACCCCTGTCTTCCGCATTGGAAGCACCGGATAGCCAGGGAAGTCCCAGGATATTGAGAATTAAGGTGGTTCCTGACATTTAAAATGGTTTCCACCTTTCCTGTGCGGTAAGTGTTTTGTTATGCCTATGTTCTGTTTCCTACTTTCAGTCTTCTCTCTTTTTCTGTCACTCACTCCAGTCAAATGGCTTCCTTGCTATTCATTAGAAAGGCCTCAGGCGGTTGACACCACCTCAGAGCCTCTGCACCTTTGGTCCCCTCTTTCTGGAATGCTCTTCCCCACAGCTTTCCATGTCCTCTCTCACTTCACGCACATCTCTGCTCACAGGGAAGCTCCTAGAGGGAACTTTCCTCGTCACCTAACCGGAAGAGCACCTCCACATGTTATCCGTTGCTGCATAAGTGTCACTTGCTGAGTCCTGTCTGGCTCTTTGCGACCCCATGGACCGTAGCCCGCCAGGCTCCTCTCTCCATGGGATTCTCCAGGCCAGAGTGCTGGAGTGGGTTGCCATTCTCTTCTCCAAGGGTAGAAGCCAGGTCTCCTGCATTGCAGGCAGGTTCTTTATCATCTCAGCCACCAGGGAAGTACAGTAAGCATTTATAACCTCTCACAGTTTCTATGGGTCAGGAACTAGGGGATGGCCTTGCTCCATCTCAAGACCATTTGTCAACTTGCTTGAAGACACCAGCCAGGGCTCTGCTGGAGCGGAGGGCCACTTCCAAGCTGGCGCCCTCGTCTGGCTGGAGATGTGAGATCGTTGCAGCAGGAGCCCTACACGGGCACGCTCCTGTGCCCTCCTGCACGGCCGCTGGTTTCCTCCCGAGAGAGACCCGAGAGTGTGAGCAGCAGCTGCCATGTCACTGCCTTTCAGCCACTGTCATTTCCACAGTCTGCTCTGGGTGGTAGATGCCACCACTGTTGATGTGGGAGGGCAGTACCCAGGGGGTGCATTTAGGAGGTGAGAATCCCGGAAGGTATCTCATGATTGGATACTGTAGCCAGTACCTATTTATTTATCGTTAAGCCTTTGCACTGTTTTGTCTGGACTTCCCGGGTGGTGCTAGTGATAAAGAGTCTGCCTGCCAATGCAAGAGACGCAAGAGACCGGTTTGGTCCCTGGGTCAGAAAGATCTTCTGGAGGGGATGACAGTTATATCGCCCCCCACTCTTCCCTTTGGGTTTCCTAGGTGGTGCTTGTGGTAAAGAATCCAGTTGCCAGTGCAGAAGACGCAAGAGTCGTGGGTTCGATCCCTGGGTGGGGAAGATCCCCTGGAGGAGGAAATGGCAACCCACTCCAGGATTCTTGCCTGGAGAGTCCCATGGACGGAGGAGACCAGCAGCCTATGGTCCGCAGGGTCACGCAGAGCCAGACATGACTGAAGCTGCTCTTCAGGCGTGCACACATATCCGCCAGAATTAAAGCTCATCCATTTGTTCCCTGTGTTCCCTGTTGCTTGACTCACACACCAGAACGTTTGCTTCTCGGAGGCTGGGTCTTTGTCTTTCTTGCTCCCTCTGGTGCCTATGATAGTGTGTGCTTCGTAGCTGTGTTCTGGAACTGCTCTCTGGATAAAGAAATGAAAGGGTATCGGGAGCCTGGAGAGGGTCCAAGCACAAGAAGTCACAGAAGTGAGGAGCAGGCAAGGAGCCAGGAGCTGTGGGCAGGATCAGGAGCCAGCGAGACTGAGCCAAGGAATTCAGGATGAAGCTGTGAGCCGGGGAGCGGAGGCCCCGCTGTGACTCGGGAACGAATGGACAGCCCAGGGCAGGGCTGGGCCACACCAGTGGTGTTGCTGGTAGCAAAGCTGGGTTGTTTTCTCTGAAATCAGGACAAGGTTCATGGTGCTTTGGTTTCATTGCCATAGGGGAGCGGGCAGAAACTCAACTGGAGGCAAGATTTCACTTAATAATGGTAATAATACACTCATAATGGTTATGATAATGCCCTTCTGATGAAGTGTGCAGCCTGTGATGTCCACATGGGAAACCGGAATGGGGCTAAGGCGACTCGGAAGATGGGATTTAAGGTTTGCAACGATGCTGGGTGGGCAGGCGGGCGGGATGCTGGAAAATGCAAATCGTCCGCCCAAATTCAAGTGGCTTTGGGCAGAGTTGCTGTGACTGACACAGCAGACGAGAAAACACTCGATCTGGGTAAGTATTTGCCTCTGGTTTATGGCAGAGAAGAGCTTTGTAGATGGTTCCGATGCTGACCTAAGGATTTCCTCCTGTAATTTTCAGAAATTGGAGTTCTTCCCATGTCACAAAGGGCACAGCCTGTATGGTGAGTGCTGGCCTCTGGGGCTTTCCCATGGGCAGGGGCCCTGACTGCCTGGCTCGCTGCTTCTAAGGGTTAAAGCAGATTCATGTGGTTCTGTGCAGTTTTAACTAGAGACTAAATGAGGGTTTTGAATTTATTTTTCTTCCTATTCAATCCAGTTCAAAAAACAAAGATCATGGCGTCCAGTCCCATCACTTCATGGTGAATAAAAGGGCAAAACTTGGAAGGAGTGACAAGTTTTATTTTTCTTGGGCTACAAAATCACTGCAGACAGTGACTGCAGCCATGAAATTAAAAGACGCTCACTCCTTGGAAGGAAAGCTATGACAAACATAGACAGTGTATTAAAAAAAGCAGAGAAATCACTTTGCCGACAAAGGTCCATATAGTCAAAGCTATAGTTTTTTCAATAATTGTGTACAGATGTGAGAGCTGGACCATAAAGAAGGCTGAGTGCCAAAGAATCGATGCTTTTGAATTGTGATGCTGGAGAAGGCTCTTGAGAGTCTCTTGGACACCAAGACAATCAAACCAGTCAATCTTAAAGAAAATTAACCCTGAATATTCATTGGAAGGACTGATGTTGAAGCTGAAGCTCCAATCCTTTGGCCACCTGATGTGAAGAGCTGACTCACTGGGAAAGACCCTGGTGGTGGGAAAGACTGGAGGCCAAAGGAGAAGCAAGCCACAGAGGATGAGATGGTTGGATGGCATCACTGACTCCATGGACATGCATCTGAGTAAGCTCCAGGAGATAGTGATGGACAGAGGAGCCTGGCAGGCTGCAGTCCACGGGGTTGCAAAGAACTGGACGCAGCTTAAAGCCTGAACCACAACAAGTTCAACCCAGTTACTCAAGTAAATGCTTTTCTGAGCAGTTATGATGTTAGCAGAGCTGGATAAGCACTGTGGAGAGACGACAGAGACTGGGTTCAAATTCCAGCTCCTTCACTTTCTGGCTGTGTGACTGTGGGCAAGTTTCTTAACTGCTCTTTGCCTCAGTTGCCTCATCTGTAAAATGGGATGAGAGCTCACCTCTCACATATGTATGGTGAGGATTAAATGAGTTGTACAGGTAAAGCTCTTAGAGGAGCATGTGGCGCACAATAAACATTAGGAGACTGATAAGTACCACATTATATACAATACATATGTATTTATGTACATGTGTGTATGTGTGTGTGTGTGTGTGTGTGTGTGTGTATATATATATATATATATATATATATTTGTTGTTTAACTGCTACTCTTTTGTGATCCTGTGGACTGTAGCCCACCAGGCTCCTCTCTCCATGGGATTTCCCAGGCAAGAATATTGGAGTGGGCTGCCATTTCCTTCTCCAGGGGATCTTCCTGACCCAGGGACTGAGCCTGCGTTTTCTGCATTGGCAGGCTGACTCTTCACCACTGAGCCTCCAGGGAAGCCCATACGCATATGACACATGGTCCACCCTCCCAGATATCACTGCTAGTTGCCCTCAAAGGGTCCATTTTACCCTGCTTTCTTACCAACAGAATACTGAACCCATTGGGTGTGGAAATGTATCCAGCTGAAAACATCAATGATTCTATTTTCTATTCTCCCTTGAGACTCAGGCTGGATGACCCGGTTCTCCCTGGTAAGACGTGAGAAGTTGCTGGTGGGAACCTTGCCTCCCATCTGGAAAACAGAAGTGACGCTGGAGCAGCAAGCGCCGTTCTGTGGCCGGTGGGCAAGCGCAGGGGAAGTGTGTGAGTTCTCTGGGGCTCCTGTGACACCGAGGGGTTTCAAGGAACAGACATAGCTTCTCTTGCTGTTGTGGAGGCTTGGTGCCTCAGATCCGAGTGCTGGGAGGCCGGCGCCCTCTGAAGGACTCCAGGGAGACGGTTGCACGCCTTTCCCTGGGTGTCTGCACCGTCGGCCGCCCTTGGCTGGCAGCTGCGCGTCTCGAGCCCCTGCCTCCGTCTTCACGCGGCTTCTCTCCGTGTGCCTGTCTCTCTTCTGGTAAAGGCACCGGTCGCATTGGATTTAGGACCCCCGCTGACGCTGGTGGCCTCTTCTTAACTAATTGCATCAGCAAAGGCTCTGTTTCTAAACAGTGCTGGGGGTGAGAAAACGTCAGCGTCTTGAGGGGGACACACCCCAGCCCTGCCTCGGAAATGACCTCATCCTTTCACTTCCTAGAGAAAACCCTTGACGTTTGGAGACATCGTCACAGCTACAATGGCGGGGCTGGGTGTGAACCCTGGTCCATGACCCCAGGGCCTGAGCCCCTCCCTTGAGCATCCAGCACCCCCACCCCAGGCGCCTGAGTTCCCACTCTCATCTCCTCCACGCTCCTTTGTTCAAGTCATTTCATGCCTCCCTGAGGCTTCTAGAAGCTGGAAGACGTCCTGCTTGGTGGTAGAACCCTACAGGAGGTGTCCGGCCCTCCTTTAGAGGTCTTCCGGCTGCGGATGGGTGTGGTTCCTGGCGGCCATGATTTCACGTTGCCCCCTGGTGGACATGGCAGGATGGTCTGGGGATGGTCATCTGACTCGAGCTGGGCCAGCTGGACCCTCTCGGGGCTTTGAATTTCGAGGAAGAAACGTCACGTCCTGGACATTAGAACAGCTTCCATTGGGCAGGAGTCTAGGGCGCCGGCTCAGTCCCAGCTCACGCCCGCGCTGCCCACCCGGGAGTGGCCGTCATCACCAGCAGGGCCTCCCGCCTTCCTGCTCTGGCTTGTCCGCCTTGATTTTCCTCTGTCCACCTGACTCCTGTTCTGTTCCCTCCTGCCTTGTGGCTTCTCCTTCTCCCCAGACATCAGCGCTCTGGGCACCTCTGCAGGAGTAAACTCAGAAGACTGGCTGTCCCCGACAGCGCTGGTGGCTGACACTCCGACTCCCGGACACCCCGATTCTGACTCATGTGGTAGGCAGGGGTTGGATGTGTAAGGATGGTAGCAGCTGAAGTGACAGCTCCCCCCCTCATGCACCCTATAAGATCCAGGGATCGAACCCAGGTCCCCCACATTGCAGGCAGACGCTTTACCGTCTGAGCCAAGGAGCCACCCACACCTCATCCAGCCGTTTGTAAAGACCCCAGACCATCACGGCCTGCAGACCTCTCTTAACTTCCCTAAAGTTCAGTGATGAAAATCTCTCCTTTCCAAGAAGCTGAATAAGCCCTGGCTTGATTTATTTAGTTGGTTAATCTATGTTAAAGCCATCAGAAACGATTTATTGATTGGCCTCAAGGAGAAATCCCAGAAGGACGATACTATCAACTTTTTCAACTAATCCCATATTCTGTCTGTGAAGGAAAACTTTTTCAAGGTAAGAGTTGAAAACACGAACTTCATGCCAAAGTAAATCTGCTTTACACCCTCCCTGTATGTGAGGAATAGAATGATTTGGTGAGTGGAAACTCTCCAGCATCAGCAGGAGGCAGGCCAGCACCTTGATTCCTGCATCCCATCTTGTGGGCCCCGCAGGTACCAGCCCAGGACTGCGCGTGTGCAGCTGGGGCAGTGCGGGCCACACGTGGGCATGGGCTGCCTGGTAAGGAGGGCCTGGGAGGACAGAGTCCTGGCCAGGAGCCCTGGCAAGAGGCAAGGCTGGGCGGTGGGGCTAGAGTCCCGGGAGGCAGTGACGTCTTGGGAGACCTGTGTGTGAGCTGGAGGGGTCGCATGGTGGGCAAAGAGACCAGGAAAAAAGTCTTGGGTGGGAGCTGGGGCTGGGGAAGTGGTTGGGAGTTTGGTGTGTGGGCAGCTGTGGCTGGTGATGTGGCTGGAGGACTAGGAGGGTGGACGTGGCTTTGGACTGGGCACTGCTGAGCTGTGGTTCTGGGTGGGTGCTGTGACCCCCAAGCTCAGATTCCCTGAGTGTGATACAGGGATGATGGTCTTCCGGCTTCGGGCAGTCTCATGGGACTTTGGCGAGTAGGGTTGGTTTGCCAGGTCCTCTGTGAGGCTCTCCAGGGAAGAAGACAGGGCCGTGTTATCTTTTCAAATGATAGTTTTCTCCAGATATATGGGGCTTCTCCGGTGGTGCAGTGGTGAAGAATCTGCCTGCCAATGTAGAAGACCTAAGAGATGCAGGTTCCACCATCCCTGGGTCGGGAAGATCCCCTGGAGGAGGGCATGGCAACCCACTCCAGTGTTCTTGCCTGGAGAATCCCATGGGCAGAGGAGCCAGGAAGGCTGCAGTCCACGGGGTCGCAAAGAGTCGAACAGGACTGAGCACACAGCACACACCAGATCCATGCCCAGGAGTGGGATTGCTGGGTCGCACGGCAGCTCTATTTCTGTTTTCAGGTGTTTAAGGAGCCTTCACACTATTCCCCAAAGGGCTGCACCAGTTTACACCCCCCCAGCAGTGCAGGAGGGCTCCCTTTGAAAGAAGTGACTCTGTGGCTTGAAGCTTGGATTCTGTGATCCCCACCCCAAATGCGAGTGTCTAGGGTCACCTTCCACAGAAGTCCAGATTGGGGTTTGAAGCTTAACTCTGAGACTTGAGAGGGGTCCCTGGGTCCCCTCCCTCCTCAGGATTCCTTGTTGGATGGTAGGTGAAAAAAGTTGCACAGTCCTGTCTGACTCTTTGCGACCTCATGGACTAGACCCCATGGACTATACAGACCCCTTGGACTATACAGTCCATGGAATCCTACAGGCCAGAATACTGAAATGGGTAACCGTTCCCTTCTCCAGGGGATCTTCCCAACCCAGTGATCGAACCCAAGTCTCCCGCATTGCTGGGGGATTCTTTACCAGCTGAGCCTGCGAATACTGGAGTGGGTAGCCTGTCCCTTCTCCAGAGGATCTTCCTGACCCAGGAATCAAACCAGGGTCTCCTGCATTGCAGGTGGATTCTTTACAAGTGAGCCACCAGGGAAGCCCTGGATGGTAGGTGGCCTGGGGGTGATGGCCCGCCTGCGAGGAGGGTGTGTTGAGCATGGCCATGGCTGAGGCTGGGCCTGAGGCCGGGCTTCTGTGACACAGGGTGTGGAGGGGGCCTGGGCAGAGAAGGGCAGGGGGCCTGCCAGCTTGGGCTCAGCCCCCTCCCTCTGCCAGGAGAGGAGGGGCGAGGAGGCACAGGCAGAATTAGGAGAGAAGATTCGCCCCCACCGTTAGCAAGTCTGCAAGAATCTCTCTGTCTGTCCCAAGCACCTGTAATTTAGAGGCTAACACAAAGCAGATGTTCAGCCCAAGATGCAGGGTGTCAGCTGTTGGGTCGGGCTCTGCCGGCCAGCTCTTTGAGCCTCTCAGGGCTTGTCACTCCCCTGTTGGCGGTCAGCCTCGGGTCAGCAGGGTGGCCCTGCTCCTGGGGGTCGGCAGACTGTCCACTGGAGCAGTAGAGGCTGGGGCACGTGTCTCTTAGCTGGCAGGCTGGCCCTGCTGTGCCCTGGCCACCAGCAAGTTTCCAGAAGAACAAGTGACCGCTCAGGGCCTGGGCTTAGACTGGGGCACTGTCCATCCCTTCGGGCATGTTCTACCATTCGGCCCAGACCAGCGGGTGGAGAAAAGCTGCGCTTCCTGATAAGAGCAGCTGAGAGTCACGCACAGAGGAGCACAGATTTCGAGGGGAGTCCGTGGGGCTACTTTTGGAGAAAATCCGCCAGAGGCCCAGTCTGGGACCACCCAGGCTGAGCAGTCAGGTGAGCCTGTTGTCCTTCTTCGTAGGAGGAAGGAGAATAAAGGAGGTGGGGCAGTTCCTGTAAGACAGCGGAGGGTGCTGGGCTTCACGCCCCCCAGCCGCCCGCAATGTGGGCATCCTCTCCACGTGGGAACGGAAAAGGGCCAAGTTTCTACGCCCGTCGCTCAAGCCCCTTCATTCCTGAGCACCGTCTTCCCACAGGCTCCCCTGGGAAGCTTCTCTCCTGTAGTCGGCTCTGTTCCAAAACCTATCGAGACACTTAGAAGCTGAGCTGGAAGCGTGTCCAGCCTGCTGGGACCAGCACCCAGAAGGGAGGCTCCTCAGTCAACTGGAAATCCTGTCCACGGACCACGAACGGACACGGGCACGGGATAGGAGCCCCTGCCAAAGCCCTCCTCTGCATAGGGTGGAGATCATAGTCGCCTGAGAAGAGCTGCTGGAAGGTGCTGCTGAGGTCCCCAGGAGGACAGAGGGTGCATGGTCTGGTGCAGAGAGGGGCCAGTGTGCCCAGGCTGGTCGGCTGCTCTGAGTGGTGAATCTTGAGCTTAAACATCCCGAACCTTCGTTTGCTCAGAGCTGACGTGGGGCTGAGGAGGCCTGCCTTGCTGGGGTTGCTGGAAGCGTCGTCGATGTCACGTGTGCAGACTTTCATGTGAACACGTGGCAGCCAGGGCACTCTCCTGGAGAAGGGCTGATGACCGTGGAGCGTCAGGGCCACGGGCTGTGGTGCAGGGCGCCTCCGCGGAGCTGCCTGCAGCCCTGGGTCCCATGTAGCTCCGTTCACTCTGCAGATGCTGCCAAGGGCGCTGGCCTGCTGGCGCCCAGCTTTGTCTCCCTGCATGGTGGAGCATTTCTCACCTGGCTAGAGCTTGCAACACGGAAACACACATAACAGTTGGGAGCAGTACGACGGTGCGCACCAGCCAAGTTTTCGGTATTTAGTTTGCTTCTCGTTGTTAGAGGTCAGGCCCCTACGGAGCAGTGGAGACTTCCCCCTCCCCCTCCCCCGGTTTTGGAGGGTGCTTACCTTTCGTCCAGTTCCCAGGAGTGAAGTGAGGGCGCCATTGCTTCTCGACCTGTCTGCGCGAATGGCTGTTCCTGAGTCCAGACCAATTTAGACGGACACCCAGGACATGTGACAGCACTGACTTTATTGAGCCCTTGCCAGGATTAAGACTCATTTCTCAGGCATTTTAAAAGTGGGTATGAAACACGACTGCACCATTCTTTTTGCAAGTGTGCTGGTTTTGTGATGTGTCAGCTTGGCTGCGTGAACTACACCTCCCAGAATCCCCTTCCAGGGGTCCCGGGCAGGGCAGTGTAGTGTTAGGAGGGATGAGGGGTCTCACGTGAGCTGCGGAGGGAAACGTGGGAACAAACGTGGGCTCGTGCATGTGGCCTTATCTGCTGTCCTGACTCCGGAGCGCAGGGATGGCTCCTGGTTCCTCCAGCTCCTCCGGCTCTGGTCCGAGCAGGCATGTTCAAGTCTGTGAGGCACGGCAGATCCTGAAGACACCCACGGCGCCAAGGTCAGAGGCCACAGAGGACGTGGGTTCCTTCCTTGCTCCATGCTGCCTGCCCTCTGGGTGGTCAGCTCCCTGGAGAGATGCCTTAATCAGTGCCCACCCTTGTGTGAGGTCAAATACTGTAACAAACTTGGCTTCATCACTCCCAGCCTCCATCTCCACGTCCACCTCCCCCTCCCCCTCCATCTCCCC
>SJYA01012518.1:0-11385 GCA_006410615.1 Neotragus moschatus
GACCCAGGGATCAAACCCAGGTCTCCTGCATTGCAGACAAATTCTTTACCATCTGAGCCACCAGGGAAGTCCTTTGGTAAACAGCTATGTAAGTTTGTTATAAAGTATTAATGCTTTTTCAGTGTCCACCTAATTTGATATTATGAGTTCCAAAAAAAAAAAAAAGGTGCTTTCGATACAAACAGGAAAATGGGCAACTGTGACCGACCAGTAGGGAATTATAGAAGCTTAGAGTTCAGATCTACCTGAGAAATGTTGAGGCTCAGAGAGGGGATTATTAGTTTGGACTTACACATGGACACACAGGCTGACTCCCGATTCCCCTTCTTCCCTCTCACATCGCAGCTGCCTCATTTTGATGGGAAATGGAAAGGTGGCACACACACCACATGTTGTTGAGAACCTTCACAGTGACTGGCAAAATGCTTGACACACCATAAGGCCCTCTAGATGCCTTCTGAATTATATGAAAACCTGCTACCAACATAGCATATTGGATGGGATTTACAAACAGAATGCACCTGTGTGATCACCACCCTGATCCAGAAACAGAACATTATCAGCATTCTAGAAGCATCCTGCATGCCCCTCATCAAGGTGGGCATCCTGTCCTCACTTATGGTAGCATAAGTTAGTTTTCTCCTTTTTTTATACCTTAAATATAAATGGAATAAAGTAGTATGTATTCATTTGTGTATGGCTTCTTTTGGGGAATAGTTTGATGTTGACTTAGATCTGACAGAAGGAGAATTCCAAATGGGAGGGCTCAGTGGAGGGGAAAAAAGCCTTTTGCATATTACAGTTTCATATTAATGATGAAAACTGGTGTCAATATAACAGTTGATTAGAAAGAGTGTTATAGGTATAATTGAGTTGCAGCTTGTCCTTATTGGCAAGATTTTTGTGCTTTAAATGATTCATTTGACACTAAATTATAATTTTTAGTTAAGTCAATTGATGGAAGTAATACAAAATTGAGGAAGGAAAGTGAAAATATAAAACTCTCTTGTGTTCTTCTCTTCAATTTATTATTTTTAAATACATTTTTGGTGTTACAGTATGTTCAGAAGAGAATGGTGAATTTTCTAAGTAAATATTCTATTCTAAACAAATAGAAACTCTTGAATAAAGAGTCCAGATGATTCTGTCTTAGTCATCTTTTTCTTCCTATTGCCTAACTAAATTCCATCATATAGTAGATATTTGATAAATAATTGCTCCTATAATGGGCTTCCCCAATGGGTCAGCAGGTAAAGGATCCATTTGCCATACAGGAGCCTCAGGAGACATGGTTTCGATCCCTGGGTCAGGACTGCAACCCACACCAGTATTCTTGTCTGGAGAATCCCACGGACAGAGGAGCCTGGCAGGCTACACTCCATGGAGTCACAAAGAGTCAGACATGACTGAGCACATGAGCACAGCTCCTAGAATAAACAAATGAGTAAATAAGTTGAAACAAGATGGCAAACAAAGTGCCACAACTTTCTTATTCTAGAGAATATGGACCATCAGAGTAATGAGGAAGAATAAGAGACTTAACATTTTTTCTAGATATTGGAAGAGTTTTGGAAGTAGTTTTGCCTTTAGGATCTGGAGTCAAACAGCTGTAATCCGTGGTGGCGAGTGCTAGTTATCTCCTAGGGTCCATTTTCCTTTGTTTCTTTGAGTGACGAGATTCCTGAGTATTATCAAGGCACACACCTACTCAGGTCGAGACAATCATTCATAGCATCCTTTGCAGCTACAAGACTAAGTTCTTAATAATGGGAAGCCAGCAAAAGTGAGGTGATATCTTCTGAATAATACTTTTAAAAGACAATTCCTGCTGGGTGAGAGAGGGTGATACTCAAACAGCTAAAGGGCATCCAGAGATGAAGGTCACATATTGGTAGCAGAGTCTTCCTGCTTGCCTCTACACTGTTAGGTGAAAGAGAAGCAAGCTTCTATGTTATGAAGACATTGTATTTTGGGATTTCTTTTTCTAAGTTTAAAAAAGATCTTAGCATGAATCCAAATTTTTTCAGATGTCATCATTGAAATTTTTATTAAAAACAAACCAGCAAACAAACAAAAAAATCCTCATGTCCCAGAAGAATGAAAGTTAACAAACTATATCAACTGCCATCACACAGAGACCATGAAACCTTATGCTAGGTTTTTTGTGCAGACACATAACTAACACATCACAAATTTAAAGGTGAAAATTAAACAAGTAAAGAGGATCTGGCAGCACAACTGAAAATGTTCAAAGACATTGCTGTGCAATAGTTTTAAGCATTAGATTGTGCAACAAACAAGAAGAGAACTACAGACCTAGGTTAAAATGCAAAAAGTTCCCTAACCATACAATTTTGGAACTATCTGAGACAACTGAACAGTGACATTTGCTTAAAAGGAATGAATACGCATGTATCCAATTAATACAGAAATTGATACCAGAAATGGGATGTGAGCATTTAAAAAACTGAAATTTTGTGACACTGGATAGCAGCAGGAAGAGGTGATGTAGGCACAGTATTTCATTTAGGAACATTGGTAGTACTTGTTATTTTGTGACATATCATTTGCTAAGACAGTTATCTATTATAATTGGGAAGACAGGTCATGGGCCTCATGACCTCTAGCTCAAGGAGAGCAATTAAGAATATAGATATATATTGATTGCCACTCACTACTGTTAATAATGTATTATAAGAGGAAAGGGAAGTCAGGTAATTATTGGTCAGTAAATGGAGATAGAAGGGAATATAGCTCTAATGAGGGAGGTTTTCTCATTTATGGATTGCAATCTTGTATATCTTAGAGCTTAAGTTTGAACCATGCAAGGTTGGAAGATCTGCGTCCCCAGACAACAGTAGATAAGTTTGATGATGGAGGTCTTTCTCGTGGACCTTCTGTTGAGTATTTTCCTTGGCCAGAAAATGGAAATCAGCCCGAAGCAAAGACTGGATAAAAGGCACTGCCTTCTTAATTGTTTCAAATGGCTGCCACTAAAGGTAGCCAACATGAAATAGAAGCAAAGAGGAAAAGGATAGAGAGGCTAGTAAAAAAAAAAAAAAAAAAAGAGGAATCTTGGCTCAAGAGCTGTGACCGGAGAGGTCTTTGGCTACTGTTTTTTTCACACGGACGCCAATAGATTAGAATTCCACTTAGGTTGTGCGATCTATTTGCATAAATAAGGGGAGACATGGATATTGGACCGAGGGGTAGACATGGAAGAGAGTGCTGCTGTTGCTGCTAAGTGGCTTTAGTCGTGTCCGACTCTGTGCGACTCCATAGATGGCAGCCCACCAGGCTCCCCATCCCTGGGATTCTTCAGTCAAGAACACTGGAGTGGGTTGCCATTTCCTTCTCCAATGCATGAAAGTGAAAAGTGAAAGTGAAGTTGTTCAGTTGTGTCCAACTCTTAGTGATCCCATGGACTGCAGCCCACCAGGCTCCTCCATTCATAGGATTTTCCAGGCAAGAGCACTGGAGTGGGTTGCCATTGCCTTCTCCATGGAAGAGAGTGATGTTATACTAATAACCATTTTTTCTTTTTTTTTCCTAACAAAATATCCAATTCTCCCCCTGTACCCCTCCCCAACCCACCCATAAGTATTAGCAAGGTACACGGTTTCCTACCTAGTCACTATATTCCCTCAACTTTCTTTGGGATTAAGTTTGCTTTGCAACTCATTTCTAGCCAATGGTATGTGAGGAGTTTTGTATGTGTTTGAAAATCATTGGATATTTTCTATTCACACCTGCCTTCCATGACTTTGAAACAGCCTCATAGTGGATGCTCCCTGGGCCAAAGAGAAGAGTTGCATATTGATGACAGTAGAGCCATCCCACCTGTGTGATATCACCTGCTTCTGTACTATCACGTGGAAGGAAAATAAACTTTGCTCTCATTTAAGCCACCCTATTTTTTGAGTGCCTTTGTTTCAGCTTAACCTGTAGTCTAATGAACACATGAGCTTTTGCACACTCTCAGGTTAGATATAAGAAAAGAGAAACCACTTTAAGTATTTTAAACAGTTAGGGATTAAATACAGGGGATTGAGTCTGTCCTTGCCAAGTCACTTCAGTCGTGTCTGACTGTGTAACGCTATGGATTGTAGCCTTCCAGACTCCTCTGTCCATGGGATTCTCTAGGCAAGAATACTGAAATGGGCTGCCATGCCCTTCTCTAAGGGATCATCCCAACCCAGGGGTAGAACCCTATTTCTTCCCCTGTATTGGCAGGCAGCTTCTCTTCCGTTAGCACCACCTAGGAATCCCAATAGGGGGATTGGTGATTGGTGGTTTAGCTGTTAAAGTTGTGTCCCACTCTTGTGACCTCATGGACTATAGCCCTCCAGGCTCCTCTGTCCATAGGATTTTCCAGGCAAGAATACTTCAATGGTTGCGATTTCCTTCTCCAGGGCATCCTCCTCACACAAGGATCAAACCCCGGTCTCCTGCATTGCAGGCAGATTCTTTATCGACTGACTATCAGGGAAGCCAGGGGATTAGGCAGTTACAAAAGCAACCTGAAGAAACAGGTTCTGAGTTGTTCTAAAGTCATCCAGTAATGACTGCAAAACTACAAAACTACCTCTGAGACCAGCAACAAAGCTCTACAAGGATCAAGAACTTGCTGCTGTCTCTAAACAATGTATCTATAAAATGGATGCTGGAACATGGTGCCAAGGAGTCTTAACTTGTTTGCTAGAAGAAGTAGTCAAGAAGGAATTAAAAAAAAAAAAAAAAAAAAAAAGGTTTCTGCCTCACTGTGCCTTCTATATTGTCATGTCTCACTTGTGTGTATTAGCCTTTTGGGACAGAATTTTCTTCCAGAACCCTAGCTGCAAGGGAATATGGGAAATTTAGTTTTTGTCTTTGCAACCTGTGAGAGTGAATGGAAGTGAGCAAATTCAGTTCCAGCACCCAGTAATCTCAACTCTAGGGTGGAAATGTATGTTATCTACCACAAAGGGCTCATGGGAGAGTTAGATGAGATTTAATATATGTGAAGTACGTACATATGACTGGTACATATTACAAACTCAAAAAAATTGTAGCCGTTATCTCATAAAATCATCTGGTAGCTTAGAATGTATACCTGTTCATCATATTCATGTCCCTTTCAACAAAATGCTTGATTGATTATGGATTGATAAGCTTGATAAAGATGCTTTTTATGTATAATAACATAAAAGTCTCCTCCTCCTATTCTTACAAAAGCTAGCTGTTATCTGAAAACTAGGAAAACATAAACTTTCTTTAATGATTTTTTCAGAAAGTAAAACATACCATGGTTTGACAATAGGATGAGGCATAAGGTAAGAGAAAGCAGTAAGGGTCCAGTCATTTTTAGACCCTCTTTGAGGGTGAGCATTGTATTTTAGAGCAGTGGGGACCTATTGAAGGATTTTAAGTTGGGGAGAGGCATTATAAGCCTTGCCTTTCAAGGAAGCTTCCAGATTGTTACCCCAGAACCCTATCAGGGGAATTTTAGGGTAATTAATAAATTTATGTTTTTGATTAATATATACAGAATGTCTGTAGGTGCTTTTGAATACTTATTACCTGATGTGAATTAAAAGCCTGATTCTGATTCATATAAATAAATGAGAGGAAAGAAAAATGATGTCATCTTCTGTCGGTTTGTAACTATGAAGGAAGCAGGTATTACCTAACATTTTCTATGAACTGGTTCCAAAGTTCTCCAATAGTTATTTAATGGTTGAATGTGAGAGACTTTCAAAGCACAATTACGCTGCACTGTTACCTATTAGTGACCACAATGTTGGTAAATTGCTTAATGTTATGTGACCAGACATCGGAGTGATTTAGGCATTTTACTCAGGCTCCCGTTATGAGACACCTCACACAGGGAGACCTCAGACTGATGCACAGAGGATGAGGTAGCTACCCATGGTGAGAGTAATCCTGCTGGATTAGTGCCAGTTCGCTCACTGGTTTGCATCTTCAGTCAGGGATAACAAAACTATGGCAGCATTTTTACAATTCCTTTTAAAAGGAGTAGATTATAAAGTAGGTGCACCTTGTTTTAAAGTCAATGATGTCCGAAGTGATGGTAGGACATCACACAACTACAGGGATGGATATCAGGTCAAATGGAAAGAAGCTTTGCTGAGCAAAGCGTGTCTGCCAGCTCCGCTCCACGTCACTGGCAGCACATGCCAGTGCTGCCAGGATCACTGCAGGTGAAAGGTCACATTCCGGCTTCGTTAGTCTTGAGTGCTTCCTGTGCTGTCTAAAATTACCCTAGGAGAAAGCAGCCTGAGCTCACCGGCTGGGCGCAATCTGCTTCACTCTGAGGAGAAGCCAGACTTTGTTCATTCAGTATCCAACTGTGGAATATTAAAAGAAATTGTCATCTAAACAACCCCAAATTCTATATTATATTATAGATTATATTAAAAGAAGTATTGGGATGGCTACAAAATTCATTTGGGTTTTTCCATAAGATCTTAGGGAAAAACTCAAATGAACTTTCTGGCATAATCCAGTTGTTGCTGGATTTGATGCTTCTAAAGGCGTTCCTGGTTCTTTTCCTTACACTCATAATCTAAGAGTTAGTTTCCATCCTCCTACTCTTCCTTGAATCCAGTGGAAAAACTATAATTCAGTGTAAGTGTGACTTTATGAAACTGTATCTTTGCACTGTTAAGATGTTTAGAAGTTTAATTACTAAAGATGTCTGTGAGTCTGGTCAGTACTTTTACCAATTTGATAGACTTATAGAATATTCATTGAGTACCTACTGTGTGCTGGGCTCTCCCAAGCAAAGTTTTTCAAGTATGTACTCTGCTGAGGACAAATTTTTCTGAATCCTCACAGTCTTTGTATTACAGACATGGAAACTGACTGCTGCCCAGCCAGGAAAAATGAGTTACCCCATGATGACAGAGAGGGTCACTTGACTAGAGTTCCATAGATGAGCCAGATGAATTGTTTACCAACCTAACCCTTCTCATTAGTCATTTTCATGGCATACTTACATGACCTGGAATAACATAAAATAGCTACAAGACCTAAAACATTACTTTAAAGAGGTATTCTTAAAAAAAAAACAATTGGCAGTATTCTTATGTTTTATAGTCTTTAAGAATGTTCATGTTTAGATCAGATTCTTAAAAAGAATACACAAATAAACAGGTGATATTTATTAATAATTAATAGTTTATTTAAATTTTTTTCAGAAATTATTTCCAGCTTTAAAATCATACAAAAATGATAAAAGGGGGAAAAGTAGGAAAATTCAGGAATTCCACAAATCAATCAAAGTGATATACTACATTAAAAAAAAATGAAGGATAAAAATCCCTTCACAGTAGATGCAGAAAAAGGATTTGACAAGATTCAACACCGATTCATGATAAAAACTCTCAACAAATTTGGTATAGAAGGAACATAGCTCAATATAGCAAAGTTTTTTTATGAGAAATCTCAGCTAACATACTCAATGATAAAAAGCTGGAAGCTTTTCCTCTAGATTCAGGAAGAAGACTAGGATGCCTAGTCTCAGTCTCATCAGTTATATTTAACATAGAATTAGAAGTCAGAGTCACAGCAATCAGACAAGAAAAGAAATAAAAGACATAAAAATTGAAATGGAAGAAGTAAAACTATCACTAATTTGCAAATGACATGATACTATATATAGAAAACCCTAAAGGCTCTACCAAAAAACTATTAGAACTAATAAATTTAGTAATGTTATAGGATACAAAACTAATAAACAGAGACCTGTTGCCTGTATATATACTAATAATGAACTATCAGAAAGGACTCAAGGAAACAATCTCATGTATAATCGATTCAAGAAGAATAAAGCACCTAGGAATAAATTTAACCCAGGAGATGAAAGACCTGTATTCTGAGCCCTATAAGATATTGATGAAAGAAACTGAAGATGATATAAATAAATTGAAAGATAGTGTGTTTTCATGGAAAAATTAATATTGTTGCAGTGTCCATATTATTAAAAAAATGTACAGATTCAGTGAAATCCCTGTCAAAACACTCATTGCATTTTTCACTGAACTAGAACAAATTAATCCCCACATTTGTATGCAACCACAAAAGATCTTGAATAGCCAAAGCAGTCTTGAGAAAGGAGAAAGCTGGAGTTATTATGCCCCTTGACTTCAAACTATACTACAATGCTATAGTAATCAAAATAGTATTGTACCATCACAAAAATAGACACATAAAATCAATGGAACAGAACAGAGNTTTTTTCAGAAATTATTTCCAGCTTTAAAATCATACAAAAATGATAAAAGGGGGAAAAGTAGGAAAATTCAGGAATTCCACAAATCAATCAAAGTGATATACTACATTAAAAAAAAAGAAGGATAAAAATCCCTTCACAGTAGATGCAGAAAAAGGATTTGACAAGATTCAACACCGATTCATGATAAAAACTCTCAACAAAGTTGGTATAGAGGGAACATAGCTCAATATAGCAAAGTTTTTTTATGAGAAATCTCAGCTAACATACTCAATGATAAAAAGCTGGAAGCTTTTCCTCTAGATTCAGGAAGAAGACTAGGATGCCTAGTCTCAGTCTCATCAGTTATATTTAACATAGAATTAGAAGTCAGAGTCACAGCAATCAGACAAGAAAAGAAATAAAAGACATAAAAATTGAAATGGAAGAAGTAAAACTATCACTAATTTGCAAATGACATGATACTATATATAGAAAACCCTAAAGGCTCTACCAAAAAACTATTAGAACTAATAAATTTAGTAATGTTATAGGATACAAAACTAATAAACAGAGACCTGTTGCCTGTATATACACTAATAATGAACTATCAGAAAGGACTCAAGGAAACAATCTCATTTATAATCGATTCAAGAAGAATAAAGCACCTAGGAATAAATCTAACCCAGGAGATGAAAGACCTGTATTCTGAGCCCTATAAGATATTGATGAAAGAAACTGAAGATGATATAAATAAATTGAAAGACAGTGTGTTTTCATGGAAAAATTAATATTGTTGCAGTGTCCATATTATTAAAAAAAATGTACAGATTCAGTGAAATCCCTGTCAAAACACTCATTGCATTTTTCACTGAACTAGAACAAATTAATCCCCACATTTGTATGCAACCACAAAAGATCTTGAATAGCCAAAGCAGTCTTGAGAAAGGAGAAAGCTGGAGTTATTATGCCCCTTGACTTCAAACTATACTACAATGCTATAGTAATCAAAATAGTATTGTACCATCACAAAAATAGACACATAAAATCAATGGAACAGAACAGAGTACAGAAATAAATCCATACTTACAAGGTCAATTAATCTATGACAAATGAGGCAAGTCCATACAATGGGAAAAAGACAGTCTCTTTTAAATAAGAGGTNTGCTATAGTAATCAAAATAGTATTGTACCATCACAAAAATAGACACATAAAATCAATGGAACAGAACAGAGTACAGAAATAAATCCATACTTACAAGGTCAATTAATCTATGACAAATGAGGCAAGTCCATACAATGGGAAAAAGACAGTCTCTTTTAAATAAGAGGTGAATGGAAAATTGGGCAGCTGTTACTATGTGTAAAAGAATGACGCTAAAATATTTTCTCATACCATATACAAATGTAAGCTCAACATGGATTAAAGCTTTAAATGTAAGATCTACAACCGTGAAATCCCTAGAGGAAAACATGGGCGATATGCTCTTCAATATTTGTCTTTATATGTACATCTTTTAAATCTGTCTCCTCAGACAGGGAAACAAAAGCAAAAATAAACAAATGAGACATCAGTAAACTTACAAGCTTTTGCACAGCAAAGGAAATCATCAACAAAACAAAAAGAACCTATAGACAAGATCCAGGCATGTTCAGGGTGGTTCGTCTATAGAAAAGACAACCTACAGATGGGGAGACATTTTTTTTTTGAAAATGATGTAACTGACAAGAGGTGAATATCCAATATATTTAAACAGCTCATATAACTCAGTATCAAAAACCAAACAACCCAATCAAAAAATGGGCAGAAGACCTGAATA
This sequence comes from Neotragus moschatus, assembly GCA_006410615.1. Lineage (NCBI taxonomy): Eukaryota > Metazoa > Chordata > Mammalia > Artiodactyla > Bovidae > Neotragus > Neotragus moschatus. Next base: position 10,033 of record SJYA01012518.1, read on the forward strand.
GATATTTTTCTAAAGAAGACACACAGATGGCTAATAGGCACATGAAAAGATGTTCAACATTCCTAATTACTATAGACATGCAAATCAAAAACCACAACGAGATATCACCTGACAATGATCAGAGTGGCTATCATCTAAAGGACAACAGATAACAAGTATTGGTAAAGATGTGGAGAAAAGCGAACCATAGGACACTGTTGGTGGGGATGTAAATTGGTAAAGCCATTGCTGAAAACAATATGGAGATTTCTAAAAAAATTAAAAATAGGACTACCATAGCATCTAACAATTCTGCTCCTGGGCATTTATCCAAAGAAAATAAAAACACTGATTTGAAAAGGTAAATGCACTCCAAAGCTTATTGCAGCATTATTTATAATAGCCAAGATATGGAAGCAACCTAAGTGCCCATCAACAGATGAATGGATAAAGAATACAATGGATAAAGAACACAATAGACATAAAAAAAGAATGAAATCTTGTCATTTGTGTCAACACGGATGGATCTGGAGGATATTATGTTTAATTAAATAATTAAGATAGAGACACATACCATACATTTTCCCTTATATCTGGAATCTAAAAAGCAAAACAAATAAATAAATATAACAAAAACAAAAACAAACTTATAGATACAGAAAACAAACAATGGTTATTAGAGGGAAGAGTAGTGGGGAGAGAAATGAAATAAGTGACTGGAGATTAAGAGACATAAGCTACCAGTTACTAAGTAAATATGCTACAGGAATGCAATGTATAGTACAAGAAATAAAGTCACTATTTGATAATAACTTTGTATGGTGTATAATCTATTAAAACATTGAATCATTATGTTGTACATCTGAAACTAACATAATGTTGTAAGTCAACTATGCTGCTGCTAAATCACTTCAGTCGTGTCCGACTCTTTCTGATCCCATACTTCAATTTAAAAAGTTTCTATGGTACTCCCACCCCAGCAAGGATGCAATGAGTGGAATAGGATGAAGTGCATCTAGATAGCATAATTGAAATGAGAGTGACATATTTTAAGTACTCTTTTCAGATTTTCCCATTGAAAATATTAAAAAAAAATTCTGCAAACAATTAAAATTGCATTTCCCCCAGTTTAAAAAGTAGAGGTATAGACAAAAAATAACAACACATATATCTTGTTTGGGTTAGTAGGAACGCCAATTAATTTCCAGGTGAAACAAGTCTGTTTCTATGTTTCAAGGAGAAAAATTATTTTAAAGCTTATATGTAAACTTACATCCTTAATTTTGATAAATACTCATTTTTATTAAAAAATCTTTTCTGTTTTATTCAATTGTCATTGAATGTGTAAGCTCTTTTGTTTTTCATAATTTTCAA
>SJYA01012519.1:0-11675 GCA_006410615.1 Neotragus moschatus
TTTTTTTTTTTTGTAATCTGTTAGCATGTAGTATAAAATGCACTATGATATAAAAATTCCTCAAGCAAGTAAAAGTATTTATGGCAGACACATATTTACACAACAAACTAATAATTCATAACTTGGAGATTTGGATTTCAACGTTAGAGATCAGTTTATTCTAATTAACCAATTAGAGACAAAATCATCAAGAAAATAATTGTCAGAAAAGTTATTACTTAGACTCTAAGCAAAAATTTAACAAAGAGTATTTTGTTTGAGTTAAGACACTCCAAAGGAGTATGAGTAAGAGATGTGTTGGGAAGGTTTGCAGGCTCATACATGTGTTGTAACACTCCTTTAGCTATATAATTTGGAGAACCATTTCTAACATGTTAGTGAACTTTTACTTTAATACAGTTAATCTTATTAAACAGCAACACAATGTCTAAAAGTTAAGAGTTTTAAAAAATGGCGATCTGTATACATTTTGCAAACTACACTTCATGGGCCAGGCTCCCAATTATCTTGCTATAGACTATAAGGAATGGGACTTCTCTGATAGTTCAGTTGGTAAAAAGTGCAACTGCAATGCAGGAGACCCTGGTTCAATTGCAATTTCTGGGTCAGGAAGATCCACTGGAGAAGCGATAGGCTAATCACTCTAGTATTCTTGGACTTCCTTTGTGGCTCAGCTGGTAAAGAGTCCAATTGCAATGCGGGAGACCTGGGTTCAATCCCTGGGTTGGGAAGATCCCCTGGAGAAGGGATAAGGCTACTCATTCCAGTATTCTGGCCTAAAGAAATCCTCCCTGGAGTCGCAAAGAGTCGGACACAACTGAGCGACTTTCACTTCACTTCACTTCATATAAGGAATTCATAGTTTTACATTTTAAATATCTAGAGGTGAGAGTGAAACAAAATAAAAATAAAACGTTTTGGCACATGTATATTATACAAAATTAAAATTTCAGTGCCTATAATACAGTTTCATTAAAACACATAATTGCTCATTCATTCATGTAATATGTATCAGTGGCTTCTTTTTGCTACAACATCAGAGTTGACTAGTCGTGACAGAAACCACATTGAGAAGACTAAACTGTCTGCTGTCTGGCTCTGTATAGTAAAAGTTTGCTAAGCCTTGACATTCATCACCCTCCCTCACTAGGTAAGGAATAATGAACATAATGTAAATTTTCTTGGCACATAGTGTAACAAAGTAGTTAAAGGCAGGGGTTTGTTGACTACCAAGGCTTTGGTCTCTCATTGACTGTTATATGACTTTGGGAAAATTATTTAAACTAAGTTTTACTTATTCAGAAACAAAACAATAATAATTCTACTTATCTTTTGGGTTTGGAGAGAATTAAACCTATAACATACATAGTAAATAGCTTAGTGCAGAATCACAGTTGTAAAGTGAAAAAGATATGTAAAGTAAAAGAAAAATCTAAGAATACAGGGGAAAAAATAAAATTATGGCAAATAATATATTTGACACATATGCGCCAAGAGAAAATTTACATATTACCTACGTTAAAAGATTGAAAAAAGAGGCGTTAAGACAAAAAGTATCATTGAGGAGAGAGGGTTTCATTACATAGTATAAAAAAGGTTCAATTTCCTAGGAAGATGTTAAAAATTCTGAAGTATTTTATATTAAAATAGATTACATATACAGAGTGAAGTGAGCCAGAAAGAAAAACACCAATACAGTATACTGACACATATATATGGAATTTAGAAAGATGGTGGTGTTAAACCTGTACGCGAAACAGCAAGAGAGACACAGATGTGTAAAACAGCCTTTTGGACTCTGTGGGAGAGGGAGAGGGTGGGAGGATTTGGGAATATGGCATTGTAACATGTATGATATCACAAGGGAAACGGATTGCCGGTCTAGGTTCGATGCAGAAGGCTTGGGACTGATGGGCGGGGATGATCTGGAGGGATGGTGTGGGGAGGGAGGGGGAAGGGGGGGTTCCGGATCGGGAACTCAGGTACACNCAAGAGAGACACAGATGTGTAAAACAGCCTTTTGGACTCTGTGGGAGAGGGAGAGGGTGGGAGGATTTGGGAATATGGCATTGTAACATGTATGATATCACAAGGGAAACTGATTGCCGGTCTAGGTTCGATGCAGAAGGCTTGGGACTGATGGGCGGGGATGATCTGGAAGGATGGTGTGGGGAGGGAGAGGGAAGGGGGGGTTCCGGATCGGGAACTCAGGTACATTTATGGCTGATTTATGTCAATGTATGGCAAAATGAGTACAGTATTGTAAAGCAAAACAAACTAAAAAATAAAAATTAAAAAATAAATAAATAAAATAGATTACATGTATAGCAAAAATCAATAGAAATACAATAAGAAATTGAGAAATCTATGAGCACAGTTGGAGGTTTCTATGCACATGTCTCAAGTTAGTCAAAAATTTAATACAAACATAGAAATTTGAATAAAAATATATAGTTATTATATAGAAATTTACAACTAAAAATGGAAAGTATCTCTAGGCTTTATGGAATATTATTAAAGTTGTACATGGATTGGAACATGAAGAAAGTTCTAAGAAGTTTAAAAAATTAGTATCACAGAGAACACATTTTCTGCTAGAATTCATTAAGCACTTTACACAAATGCATTTTATGTATTTTAACGAGTGTGACATAAAGAGAAATGAAATATTTGAATGAAGTTATTGGCATGAAAGAAACTGAAGCATAGTTAAAAAGGTTTTTCATGCCTAATATTTTAAGACATGTTTTATCAAACTTTTGAGGAAAAGTTAGATTTAACTTACAAACACATGCAGAAAACAGAAAAAATAAAGAATATTCTGCAACATAGTCTAGAAGGCCAACATAACCTTGCTTCAAAATTGCATGTGTAACTGCATGTGTAAAATGAGGGGGTGAGTGAGCGAGTGAAAATTGCTCAGTCATGTCTGACTCTTTGCGACCCCATAGACTGTAGCCCACCAGGCTCTCCTCTGTCTATGGGATTCTTCAGACAAGAATACTGGAATGGGCTGCCATGCCCTTCTCCAGGGGATCTTCCCAAATCAAGGATCACATAAGTGGATGTTGTGGTTTCATTCTCCACTTCTTCCTGTTGACTGTTAAACAGTTAGGACACCTGACTGGAGCTTAACTAGCCACTATGGACCTTTAAGTGAAGCCACATGTTGAGGATGTTGTAGCACCAATAATAGAAGTCTGATTGCTAAAAGATAATGGTTCTTCCAGAGGAATTATGTAATAGCTCCATGCTGCTGCTCCTGCTAAGTCACTTCAGTAGTGTCCAACTCTGTGCAGACCTACAGATGGCAGCCCACCTGGCTCCTCTGTCCCTGGGATTCTCCAGGCAAGAGTACTGGAGTGGGTTGCCATTTCCTTCTCCTAATAGTTCCATAGTATATGTATTTCATATATATATATATATATAAAATATGTGTGTATGTGTGTATTGATATATAATATTATTCTGTGTTTGTTTTTATTTGAATCCTAAACTATTCCTATTTCATATACTACCCAAGATAGGAAACAGTTTCTAGTAATCTTTCGTGGCACTTTCTTTAGAAATATCACACTTCACACTAGTATCTCATGAATTATTCTTTCCAAATATATAGGAAGTATTTGCAAATTCAATGTACAATTTCTGTATACTTTTGAAGATTTTAAAGCACAAAAATGACAATCTATGATCTGTATTGCAACTAATTCACTCTTCCAAATGAATGGAAGATGGATTTAAGAAAAACAATGTTGGAGCCAACTAGAGACATTGATTGATGCAGGGGAATGAAGAAGGCTTGAGCAAAGTCTCGACTACTATCCTCCTCAAATCTTTCTTCTGTGCACTTACATAGAAGAAAGGATGAATTTGGCATCTTTTTATGTAAACACATTTGGCAAGGTTGATGATTGGTTTGGAGAAGAGAGGAGCAAGTCTAGCACGCAAAGCAGAGAACAACTTTCCATGATAGAGAATGTATGAAGAGGAACATGTTTGAGGGGAGTGGTAGTAGATTCACTTTTACAATGCTGAGCTTTTAGATACAAGTGGGAAATTCAATAGATACCAAGTACACATGTCACACATGTGAGGACAAGACCATAAAATTCATTGATTTGTATTTATTGAGTGTGACTAAATGACTGGTCCAGTCCTTGCTTAGGGAAACTCAGTGAGTAAGACAGAATTCCTGCTATTATTGACCTTAAATAATCCAATGACAAAGGCATAGAATTAAACAAAGAGTTAAATATCAGGTTTCATAGAGATAATAAAGGGATTCCCTGGTGGCTCAGATAGTAATGAATCTGCCTGCAATGCAGGAAATGTGAGTTTGATTCCTGCGTTGGGAAGATCCTCTGGAGAAGGGAATGACCACCCACTCCAGAATTCTTGCCTGGAGAATTCCATGGACAGAGGAATTTGGCAGGCTCTAGTCCATGGTGTTACACTGAGTCAGATATGACTTAGCAATTGAGCACCATAGAGATAATGCGACATACTCTCAGAGTACATGAAAGAGAAGTTAACTCACTAAAGGGTAGATGTAGATGTAGAAAAAGAGTTCTTGAAGCTATTATAGTTATGTTCATACCTGAAGGGTGAATAGGAGTTATTCCACAGATACGCCATAAATGTCTGAAGTTGGGGGAATGGCATTTGCAGAGTTGTCAAGGCCAATGAGAGGACCTAGGACTTAAAATCTTTAAAAAGGCCATTTTCACTGGGGCTTGGTATTTCAGGAGAAGTGGACTATATAATGGTGTATGAGAAACAATCAAGAGATGTGTTATAAAGTATCACTTAAGGAACTTGAACTTTATAAAAAAAAGTAATATTAAAAATCATGAAGTAAATTCTAATCAAGAATGGAAATTTACAGAGGTAAATTGGCTGAGGCCAGACCCCATGGGGGAATACAAGCATTTTAAGAGAAGTTAGAAGAAGTCTATGGAGGAAAAGAAAAATAAGAAATCACAAATTTATGATTCAGTAATCAATTTAGCACTTATAATCAGAAATGTCTTATTTATTGCTATTTTTGTTGTTTAGTTGCTAAGGCATGTCAGACTCTTGGTGATTCCATGTATTGCAGCATGCCAGGCTCCTCTGTCTTCCACTGTCTCCCAACGTTTGCTCAAACTCATTTCCACTGAGTCCATGATACTATCTAATCATCTCATCCTCAGTTGCCCCCTTATCCTTTTGCCTTCAATTTTTCCCAGCANTGTTTAGTTGCTAAGGCATGTCAGACTCTTGGTGATTCCATGTATTGCAGCATGCCAGGCTCCTCTGTCTTCCACTGTCTCCCAACGTTTGCTTAAATTCATGTCCACTGAGTCCATGATACTATCTAAACATCTCATCCTCAGTTGCCCCCTTATCCTTTTGCCTTCAATTTTTCCCAGCGTCAAAGTCTTTTCCATTGAGGTGGCTCTTCACATCAGGTGGCCAAAGTATTGGAGCTGCAGCTTCAGCATCAGTCCTTTCAAACAATATTCAGGATTATTCCCTTTAGGATCAACTGGTTTGATCCCCTTGAAGTTAGCTCAAGGGACTCTCAAGAGTCTTCTCCAGTGCCCAACTCAGAAGCATCAATTCTTTAGCCCTCAGACTTCCTTATGATCCAACCTTCACATTTGTACGTGACTACTGAAAAAAATCATAGCTTTGATACATGGACTTTCATTGGCAAAATGATGTTTCTGCTTTTTAATACACTGTGTTTGTTTATTATAACTTTGCTTCCAAGGAGCAAGTGTCTTTTAATTTCATGGCTACAGTCATCATCCACAGTGAATTTAGAGTCCCTCAAAATAAAGTCTGTCACTGCTTCCTATTTTCCCTTGAAGTGATGGGACCAGATGTGATGATCTGATTTTTTGAATGCTGTATTTCAAGCCAGTTCTTTCACTGTCATGAAGAGGCTCTTTTGTTTCTCTTCACTTTCTGCCATTAGAGTGGTATCATCTGTGTATCTGATGCTGTTGATATTTCTCCTGGCAATATTGATTATAGTTTGTGATTCCTCCAGCTTGGCATTTCGCATGATGTACTCTGCATATAAGTTAAATTAGCAGGGTGACAGTATACAACCTTGTCATACTCCTTTCCCAATTTTGAACTAGTCTCTTGTTCCATGTCTGACTCTACCTGTTGCTTTATGATCTTCATAGAGGTTTCTAAGGAGACAAGTAAGGTAGTATAANGTTTCTCTTCACTTTCTGCCATTAGAGTGGTATCATCTGTGTATCTGATGCTGTTGATATTTCTCCTGGAAATATTGATTATAGTTTGTGATTCCTCCAGCCTGGCATTTTGCATGATGTACTCTGCATATAAGTTAAATTAGCAGGGTGACAATATATAGCCTTGTCATACTCCTTTCCCAATTTTGAACTAGTCTGTTGTTCCATGTCTGATTCTACCTGTTGCTTTATGATCTTCATAGAGGTTTCTAAGGAGACAAGTAAGGTAGTATAATATTCCCATCTCTTTAAGAATTTTCCTTATAAAGGTTTTTATCTCATGAGCTACTATCTTATAATAAAACTTGTCAAATAAAATATTGTATAAAAATTAACTAAATACTCTTGATTGATGGCTAATAATATTAAAACTATAAATATTTATAAGAATCTAAGCCTAAATTATTATGGTATTAGTATATTATTACTACCAAGAATAAAAACAGTAACAACAGCAACAGCAGAGTGACTTATAACTTATATAGTTATATGTAGCTTTATATGTAACTTTATTATCACTTCATGTATAACTCATAGTAACCTGGTAGATTTGATTATTAATATTGCATTTCAGGCTAGGAAATTGAGATCTAACTGTATTAAGGAAAACTTAATAAGTAACACAGCTTGGTTTTGANGCAGAGTGACTTATAACTTATATAGTTATATGTAGCTTTATATGTAACTTTATTATCACTTCATGTATAACTCATAGTAACCTGGTAGATTTGATTATTAATATTGCATTTCAGGCTAGGAAATTGAGATCTAACTGTATTAAGGAAAACTTAATAAGTAACACAGCTTGGTTTTGAATTTAGGCACTTAGCATTACAGTCTTAGGACTGTCCTCCACGGGCAAAATCTGGGCTACAGAACTGAAATAATATTGGAATTATTTCTATTTAAGCATGCAAAAGATTATCAGGGCTATCATAGATTAAACTAAGGAAGTTATATCTAAGAACTCTTTCCCGTTGCTTCACATAGTAAGTTACTGCTTTCCATAGTTTTAATAGCATATATATTATAACATGGCAAATAAACCATAAAAACACAGTTGAATAAAGCTCACAGCTGACATAAGCATTACATTGTAAGGATTTTAACTTTAATTGTGCATTGTCATTACATGCACATTTTGTTTCATTTTTATAATAGAAGAAAAATTAATTGAGACAGTGTAAATAATCTTGAGGCCCTGTCTTCAATCAGAACAGCTAACTTTTTCTTTCAGATCTTTAATTAAGCAACATTTTTTTAAATGAAGAAGTTGTCAGAAAGTTGCAACTCATTTGGCAACTTGCTGCCTTAGAAAGTTATGGGTCAGTGAAAAGGTGGAATCATGAGAAAGCTTATGCTGCTTGACCTTTTAAGATAAAACAATTGCTAAACTGTTATACACACATTTCATCACTGAGGGCTTTCATGGAACAGTGTTTGCTCCCCTTGCCCCTCAGATGTGGCTGAATAACACTGTCGAGAAGTTTAGCATATGCTCAGGGCTCTATCACAGCAAAGGCTTTAAAAACTTTTAATATATTTTTTAAAAAAACATTAAAGTGGTCACCGTGAGAGAAAATTAAAACTCTTTTGGATTCCGATANTCATGGAACAGTGTTTGCTCCCCTTGCCCCTCAGATGTGGCTGAATAACACTGTCGACAAGTTTAGCATATGCTCAGGGCTCTATCACAGCAAAGGCTTTAAAAACTTTTAATATATTTTTTAAAAAAACATTAAAGTGGTCACCGTGAGAGAAAATTAAAACTCTTTTGGATTCCGATACATGTATTTTGTAATTTGTTTGTTAAATTTCCATCTGGCAAGGCATAATCACCTTTCCAGTGACTAAGACCTCCAAATGTCTTATCTAGATCTGTTCTGTTAATACTTTACATATGTGTATAACTTATTGATGTATATCTGATTTATAATATTACATTATTTTCAGGGCTACACTAAAGTGATTCAGTATTTTTTAAGAGTATACTCCATTTAAACTTATTATGCAATAATAGCTATTTTTCCTTGTGCTGTACTATAAATCATCATTGCTTATTTATTTTGTGTATCGCAGTTTGTACCTCTTAATTCCACACCATGATCTTGCCCTCACCCTTACTCTTTCCCCTCTGGTGACCACTACTGTGTTCTCTGTGTCTGAGTCTGTCTACGTTTTGTCATATATATCGGTTTGTTTCACTTTTTATTTTCTACCTATAAATGATAACATATAGTATTGTGTTTATCTGACTTATTTCACTAAGCATATCCTCTAGATCCATCCATGTTGCTGCAAATGTCAAATTTTCTTTCTTTCTTTTTTTTGTGTGGCTGAGTAATATTTTCTTTATCCATTCATCTATCGATGGACACTTAGTTTGTTTCTACATTTTTGTTATTGTAAATAATTTTTATAAACATTAGGGTGCTTGTATGTTTTCAGATTAATGTTTTTGTTTTCTTCAGGCATATTTGCAGCAGTAGAATTATTAGATCATATGGTAGCTTTATTTTTAGTTTTTTTGAGAAACCTCTATAGTAGTTTCCATAACGATGCACCAATTTACATTCTCACCAACAGTGTACTAGGGTTCTCTTTTGTTCATATCCTCATCAATATATATTTGTGGAATTTTTGATGAAAGCTATTCTGAAAGGTGTGAGGTGATACTTTCTCATGGTTTTGATTCATATTTCTCTAATGATTAGCAAAAATGTGCCTGTATGTTTATCTGTATGCCTGTATCTCTGTATGTCTTCTGTGGAAAAATATCTATTCACGTCTTCTGTTGAATTTTGAATTAGACTGTTTTTTTTATAATGAATTGTATGAGCTGTTTATATATTTTGAATATTAACCCTGTACCAATCATATTATTTGCTTGTCATTTTTTCATGTTTAGTAGGTTGTCTTTTTGTTCTGTTGATGATTTAACTTGCTGCCCAAAAGCTTTTAAGTTTAAATAGGTTTCATTTTTAATTTTCATTTTGTTTTCTTTGCCTCAGGAGACAGCCAAAAAACTGTAGTTAAAGTTTATGTAACTATGTTTATGATTATATTTTATGTAACTATATTTATGATTTATAGTTACAATTTAGTAATGATTTATGTAAAGGGTTCTTCCTATGTATTCTTCTAGGACCTTTATGGATTCTGGTGTTTAATGCAATTTGAGCTTATTTTTGTATGTGATGTAAGAAAATGTTCTAATTTCATTCTTTCACATGTAGTTGTCTGATTTCCACTTATTGATGAAACAGTCTTCACATTGTATATTCTTGCCTCTTTTTTTCTGTAGATTATTATCACATCATAAGTGTGAGCTTATTTCTGGGTTCTTTTATTTCTGAGTTCTTTATGTTCCATTGATCTATGCATCTATTACTGTGCCAATAAAATACTGTTTTGATTAATGCAACTTTGTAGTATAGTCTGAAGTCAAGGAGCATGATCCCTGCAGCTTAGTTCTTTTTTCTCAAGATTCCTTTGGCAATTTGGGGTGTTTTGTGGTTTCACATAAATTATAGGAGATGGTTGGATGGTATCACGAGATGGTTGAATGGCATCACCAACTCAGTGGACGTGAGCTGGAGCAAACTCTGGGTGATGGTGAACAACAGGGAAGCCTGGAATGCTGCAGTACATGGTGTGGCAAAGAGTCAGACAGGACTGAGTGACTGAACAACAGCAAGTAAATTATAGGGTTATTTGTTCTAGGTTTGTGAAAAATATGATGGATATATTTATAAGGATGGCATTAATATGCAGATTTCTCTGAATAGTATGAGCATTTGGACAAAATTATTCCTTCCAGTCTAAAAGCACAGAATATCTTTCCATTTCTTTGTATCGTTTTCAATTTCCTTCATCAATGTTTTTCAATTTTCAAAGTATGTCTTTCATCACTTTGGTTAACTTCATTCCTAAGCATTTTATACTTTTTATTTGATTGTAAATGGAATTCCACCCCCCCCTAAATTTTCTTTCTGATACCTCATTATTCATGTATGGAAAAGGAATGGATATTATACTATATAATTATCTTATAAATTTACTGATTTATTAGTTCTAATTACTTTTTGACACAGACCATAGGATTTTCTCTTTATAGAATGATGTCATCTGCAAAGAGTGATAGTTTACTTCTTCCAGTTTGAATACTCCTATTTCTTTTTCTTTTCTCAGAATTGTGGCGAGTTTAGCTCAATTCAATTCAGCTGCTCTGTCATGTCCGACTCTTTGTAAGTCCATGGACTGCTGCATACCAGGCTTCCCTGTCCATCACCAACTCCCAGAGCTTGCAAAAACTCATGTCCATCGAGTTGGTGATGCCATCCAACAATGTCATCCTCTGTCATCCCCTTCTCCTCCTGCATTCAATCTTTCCCAGGATCAGGGTCTTCTTCACATCAGGTGGACAAAGTATTGGAGTTTTAGCTTCAGCATCAGTCCTTCCAATGAATATTCATGACTGATTTCCTTTAGGATGGACTGGTTGGATCTCCTTGCTATCCAAGGAACTCTCAAGTCTTCTCTAACACCACAGTTCAAAAGCATCAATTCTTTGGAGCTCAGCTTTCTTTAAGTCCAAATCTCACATCCATACATGACTACTGTAAAANCAGCATCAGTCCTTCCAATGAATATTCATGACTGATTTCCTTTAGGATGGACTGGTTGGATCTCCTTGCTATCCAAGGAACTCTCAAGTCTTCTCTAACACCACAGTTCAAAAGCATCAATTCTTTGGAGCTCAGCTTTCTTTAAGTCCAAATCTCACATCCATACATGACTACTGTAAAAATCGTAGCTTTGACTAGACAGAAATTTGTCAGCAAAATAATGTCTCTTCTTTTTAATATGCTGTCTAGGTTGGTCATATCTTTTCTTCCAAAGAGCAAGCATTTTTTAATTTCATGGCTGCAGTCACCATCTGCAGTGATTTTGGAGCCCCCCACCTCCTCAAATGAAGTCTCTCACTGTTTCCATTGTTTCCCCATCTATTTGCTGTGAAGTGATGGGAATGGATGCCATGATCTTAGTTTTCTGAATGTTGACTTCTAAACCAACTTTTTCACTCTTCACTTTCACTTTCATCAAGAGGCTCTTTAGCTTTTCACTTTCTCCCATAAGGGTAGTCTCATCTGCATATCTGAGGTTATTGATATTTCTCCTGGCAATCTTGATTCCAGCCTGTGCTTTGTCCAGCCAGGCATTTTGCATAATGTACTCTGCATATACTTTAAATAAGCAGGTTGACAATATACAGCCTTGACATACTCCTTACCTGATTTGGAACCAGTCGGTTTTTCCATGTCCAGTTCTAACTGTTGCTTCTTGACTTGCATACAGATTTCCCAGAAGGCAGATAAGGTGGTCTGGTATTCCCATCTCTTTAAGACTTTTCTAGATTTT
>SJYA01012520.1:0-24155 GCA_006410615.1 Neotragus moschatus
TCAATAAGTATCTGTTATAAGAAGGGAATTTAGGAAAATATATATTAGTCACTGGTGATACACTCCAGCTGATATCAACCAGAGTACATGAACTGTTCCATTGTTTCCTCACTTACCTCTTGTGCCTGGATGATGCCTGCAGTGCCTGAAACCTGTTGCATGCGTGCTCAGTCGTGTCCCACTCTTTTTGAGCCCATGGACTCTAGCCTGCCCATCTGTCTCCTCTGTCCATGGAATTTTCCAGGCTAGAATACTAGAGCGGGGTTACCATTTCCTACTCCAGGGGACCCAGTGATTGAACTTGTATCTCCTGCATCTCTGCATTGGAAGATAGATTCGTTACCACTGCACTACCTGGGAAGCCCCTGAATCCCAGTAGGTGATGAGTAAATACTTAGTGAATTGCCTTTTGCCCTGAGTAAAGTATAAGTGCTTCCGCTGACCATACACCTATGATAAATTCAAGTGTTCTTTTCCCCCTGCTCTGTTTATCATTAGTCTCTACTTCATGAGAACCATAAATAAATATTTGAAAAGAAGTTGCACTCCATTTTAATAGTTCTTCACACACTATTAATTGTGTGAAATAAATATGAATATATCTAGTAATCTCTAGGAAAGTATGTGACTAGGTTATTTTGCCTTCAGTGTAATTATGGTGTTTGTTTCTTGTTATTCTTTAGTCTTCAAAATTGTGTTCCACATGCAATTCGACATAGTTATATTCAGTAAATTTAAAGCTTCTTTCTGTAGATGTGGATAAACAACTCTTGAGTGGATGTTAAGTACCCAAAGATCTGTCATGCAGAGGATATCCTCATTTTCAAAGTTCTGAAAGTAAAAATTTGATGCAAAGATTGAAAAGAAATAGATTGGCAGGTAAGATAGAAAGTTAACGTGCTACACGTATAACAAGTATACACAGACTAACACAAATGCATATTAAACCTTTTACTTAAGTATCGGTCACAGGCTTATTCAGTCAACATTTATTGATCACTTATTGTGTGTGTTAATGTATGTTTGTTTACACAATGTCATGAAGAGTGTCCTAGTTAAATGCCTTTAATTCCTGAAATTTAATTACCAAAGAGAGGCAAGGTGTTCATCCACGGTAAGAATGGAATTCGCACTCCTTTATGTTTCTGCTACATACAGGACTGTGTCTTCTTCTCCCACCTTCCCATAACATTCATCTTCCTGGTCCTAGGTTACCACATTACCATTAATAACAGAATGAAAAATTGGGGGAACATACATTTTACAAAGAAAAGAAGAGAAAACATAAACATAAAATGTATTCTGCAAGACAAATGTCTTTCTTTTCAAAGATAAGAGGATAAAATCTTTTATTTTTCAATTATCCAGAGAAAAATTTTTTACATTTATGTACAAATTTACAGCAGCTCCATTGCATTTTATTATTTTCAGGTGAGATTCCCTCAAGAGAACAAAAAAGGATATAGCATACAGAAAATAAGAGTTAAACCTGCTTTAAAATGTTTTTGAAATAAATATGAAAAAAAAAATCACTTTTCCATTTTTCTTTAGCTCCACGATATTCACTCTAGGAATAAATCCTGACCAAAAAAATACTTTTAAAGGACAAAAATAATTTATAATTATGTTCAACACAAATATTAAGAGCTGCAGAAACATAACAAAATGGAATGTTCAAAATTGAAGAAAACGATGATTAAATGTAGGGCATTACTTTGATTACTGAGGTTTTAAAAATTGTGTAGTGTCACTGGAGGATTCTCAATTTGTAATATAAAGTGGAGAAAATCTGGATACAAATTTGAATTGTATAATTATTCTATTTTAATCCTAATGTGTGTATAATTCAAACTACATTTAGATATATATCCATAAGAAATAAACGAACTTTTTATTTCTAAAATGATAATATACATGTGTCTATTTTTCTTAAAATTTTGTACGCTGAATAAGATTCCAATGCCAGATGAAGATAAGCAGTGATTACATGATTTATAAGGTCAATTTAAACCCAAGAATCTATGATTGCACAATTTCCTGGAAAAAAAAAATCTCACCTGCACTCACCTATGTGTGACATGGATCCATGGCCAGGGCCTCAGGAAGCTCTTAGTTCACCAAGAAAAAAGTGAAGTTGTAAGATTTTAAAATGTCAACTAGCTCAGCTACAGTAAGTATCTTTGTTGATTTATAAATGATATCTTTGGATGAACCTTAAAAGTATAACCATATATATTATTTGTAGGAAAATCTGTAGTTTCCTAGCTGTGGCTAATAGGACCCCAGGGGTATTCGACTGTCATTAGCAGACCTTGCCAAGTACTCAATTATTTCACATAAGTTAACTGAACTGAAGAGCGCAGGAGAACTTTTATAGAACTCATCTTTAATTTTGAATGCCTCTTGTGTCTGCAAGAAGACAAAACACTATGACAAGAGCAAGAAAATAGTTGAGTACTTATGAATTTAGATATTTGATAACATATGAACTTATCATGAGGCCTTAATATTTAGTATTATACAAATTAAACATCNGTTAACTGAACTGAAGAGCGCAGGAGAACTTTTATAGAACTCATCTTTAATTTTGAATGCCTCTTGTGTCTGCAAGAAGACAAAACACTATGACAAGAGCAAGAAAATAGTTGAGTACTTATGAATTTAGATATTTGATAACATATGAGCTTACCATGAGGCCTTAATATTTAGTATTATACAAATTAAACATGAATTTAGATATTTGATAACATACGATCTTACCATGAGGCCTTAATATTTTGTATTATACAAATTAAACATCTAAGTGAGTAACTGATTTTAAAATTTTATAATAATTATTTTTAAATTGATCTACTGTTCATGTTAATCATAATTTTAAAATATTGCTTTCAGATATACATCATTTATAATTATAAATCCCACTGCAGTATTGTCACTTCACATCAGGTAAAGTGTACAGTTCTTTTAATTGTTTCCTGTGTCAATTCTGGAATTAGATTAACATGATAATGTTGAGGATAATTCTATTCTTCAATTATACAGACAGATGTTGAAATGCATTTATTTCAGTCATTTAAATTAATTGTACAGTATTTATATAGAATACAAAAAAAAATGGCTTCCCTAATAGCCCAGTTGCTAAAAATATCTGCCTGCAATACCGGAGATCAGGGTTCAATCCCTGGGTTGGTAAGATCCCCTGGAGTAGGAAATGGCAACCCACTCCAGTATTTTTGCCTGGAGAATCCCATGGACAGAAGAGCCTGGTTAGCTATAGTCCATGGTATCGCAAGAGTCAGACACAATTTAGGGACTAAACCACCACCACAAAAAATGGGCAATAATATCTACAATTTATAACAGGAAAATCCAAGACAGGAAAGAAGAATGTCATTTACCTAGGAGAAATAAGAAGCCAGGAGACCAAATCTTGGACCAAGACCCTTATCTAAATTACTGTTTACAACTGAAGTGACAGGAGACATTTACACTGCCATCTACTGTAAGGCCCATTACAATTGTCTGTGTAGACAAATAAATACTGATTTGATATTTGAAAACATTTTAGAAATAAATTTAAATAAATTCAACTCAGAAAGATTTCTGTATAGATCATCAACACTCATTCAGCATGTCTGAATATGCTTGCATTACTAAGAAGAAAAATACATTGTACCTAACGCTCAATCATAGGAGTTCCCCAGGTGGCTCAGACAGTTAAGAATCTGCCTACAATGAGAAAGACCTTATTGATCCCTGGATTGGGAGGAGCCCCTGGAGAAGGGAATGACCACTCGCTTTAGTATTCTTGCCTGGGAAATCCCATGGACAGAGGAAACTGGCGAGCTACAGTCCATGGAGTTGCAAAGAGTGGGATACTACTGAGCAACTAATACTTTCACTTTCTTGGTGGCTCAGATGGTAAAGAATTTGCTTGCAATGCAGAAGACCTGGGTTTGATCCCCGGGTCTAGAGGATCCCCTGGAGAGGGAAATGGCTACCCACTCCAGTACTCTTGCCTGGAGAATCTTGTCAATAGGGGATCCTGGCAGGCTACTGTTGATGAAGTTGCAGAGTCGGACACGACTGAGTGAGTAACTGGTTGTTTAGGAAAAATCAGTTGGCTCCAGAGAATGTGATCACTGTGAGCAGCATGTATTATGAAAGAAAAGAGTGTAAGAAAAGTGAAACCACTTGATCAAACTTATATTCACTGGACACTCCAGTATTAGGGTACACTAATAATATTTGTGGTATCAGATGCCAAAGACACTTTGAATGAGAATTTGAAACTATCTAAACATTAGGGGTATGGATTTTCCTGAAGTGTCATCATGAAAATGTCATGAACTTGTCTTTATATTTGGGATGAAAGTCAGATCAGAGAAAGAGCATGCACTGACAAAGCCATCATTCCCAACCTCATAAAAGATTGAAACCCATTCAGAATTGTCTGTTAAGTGATCATCCAGTCTCTACCTAATTAGCTACAGTGCTGACTGGGATCAGGTCCAAATCATAGAAGGTTTCCATAAAAATGTTCTTCAAAAGAGGAGCTCCTGGAACTATACCAGGAAAGTCTGTTTCCAGAATACAGGTTCAAGGACATAGTGACTTAAAATTGCAGAGAGATAGCAACTAAGATTCTCAAAACTGAAGGATAAACCAGAAGGAAAGCAAGAGAAATTATATATGGATCTTATTAGAATTGATCAGAAATTAGTTGAAGGATGGTTCAATTTTTGTCGTCAGGACTAATTTTACAAAAACAAGGTACCTGCTAAACTATTCTAATGGGGAGATTCATGCATTTAAGTAGGTAGAGAAATACATCTTCAAAATAACAAGTCCCTTAGGAACAGAGATCGTGTTTAGTCCAATCCGAGGAATCTTTCATCACAGAAGGACAACAACATCTCCAATGTTTTTTACCAGGAATGGAAATGTTTTGGAGAGGTGAACTGTCATCTCATAACTCCTCCAATTTTACTTCTAATTGAATTAGAAGTAAAATAAATAATATTTATGGCAATAAATATATTGTTCTGAGTAGAATTACAGAACTTGGAAACACCTTTCAATTTACCTAAGTGAAAAGTGAAGTCGTGTCCATCTCTTTGTGACCCCATGGATTGTCCCAGGCTCCTTTATCCATGGAATTTTCCAGCCATGAGTACTGGAGTGGGTTGCCATTTCCTTCTCATACCTAAGTAAAGTACTTGTAAAAACAGGGAACGCTGTTTAAGGTTGTGGAAGATGATGGCATAGTTTGAAAGAAAACAAATGTCTCCTGATCCTGAAGCTAATGTCCTTACTCTCCATCACATTTTCATGACAATAATATGTACTAAATATTGTTATGACATAGTGTCCATTGATTTCTTTTTTTCAATTTGGCAACTATTTTTTTTCATTTTTAAAAAAATTTTCTTGATGTACTGTTAATTTACAAATTTGTGTTAATTTCTACTACCTAGCAAAGTGATTCAGTTATATATATATACGTATACACTCAGTTTCATATTCTTTTCCACCATAGTTTATCAAAGGATCCTGAATATAATTCCCTTGTTTTCTAGTAGGACCTTGTTTTTTATCCTATATAGAATAGTTTGCATTTGCCAACCCCAAACTCCCAACCCACCTGTCCTCAATACCCCTTCTCCCTTGGCAACCGCAAGTCTGTTGCCTGTTTGTAAGTTTGTTTTTGTTTAGTAGATAAGTTCATTTGTGTCATATTTTATCAAGAAATTCTACATATAAGTGATATCATATGGTACTGGCCTTTATCTCAGTATGATACTCTTTGAGTTCAGCCATGGTGCTGTAAATGGCATTATTTTGTTCTTGTTCATGGCTGAGTAGTATTCTAGTTCATTGCTTTCTTAATAAAACCTATGGTACCATGAAGTGGGAGGCTGGAACTTTATGTCAAAAGAGGAAATACATCTATTATATATATGCACACACACACACACACACATACACATTTGTATCTTCTTAGACTTTATTTACAAAAAGGACCAAAATTAATTTAAAGTAAAGTCGCATAAGTTTGGCACTTGTTTAGCTGAAAAATACTTCCCTTGGTCAACTGTGGAGTAATGATTCCTGGTATTTGTATACATAGTGTGTGCACACTGTATTATTTCAATTACTATACAATAGAGGTTCTGATGAAAGGTTTGTTGTCTTTGATACCTTTTGAAACTTTTGAAAGTATCAAATTTGGATTTAGAAGAATGCAGATCTGAATATTAGCTTTTTCTCTGATATTGGGCAGATTATTGAACTTCTTTGAACTTCATTGCTCTTCATCAGTGAAATGGGAATGATCATAATAAATATAATAATCATAGTAAACATAATAACAATTTCTTATCTAAAATTACATTCCTGTTTAATCACATTCTAATGGCCCTTTTTGTCCTCTGTATTCCTTGCTGTATATATAACAAGGTTTAAAATGGCAATAACAAGAGTATAACATACTGCTGTGGCTTTTCCCTGTGAAAAGTAGCTCCTGGCTGAAGATATCAGTAGACAGGGCCTTTTTTTATTTTTTCCCCTTCCTGAAGAGTTGTGAGTCCTCAAGGAGCACAGGACAGCAACACAGGATACCAACAACATTACAAGAGTGATCACATGGATATTCCTACAATTTTGAGCATCCAAGAAACCAGCAGAAAAGTATCAGTGAACGCAAGTTGTTTCAGGAGGACATTTTCACACATGAACTGATACGTGATATTGGGGCCACAGAACCGGAGCCAGAAAGTGACTAGGATCCATCCAGTTGAGTGGAGAAAGCCTATGACCCAACACGCCCTCCAGGAGGCAGCATAGAACATGGTTCATGATGGTCACATAGTGCAAGGACATCCATAATGAGGACAATCTCTGAAGCTCCTGAAAACTAAAGGTTCAATGAACAGCTGTGCCAGGTAGCCACTGAAGGAGAAAAATTTTAATCAGAGAGGGAATCAATTAGCATTTTAAGAACTATGAGTAGCAGGGATCCATCAAGAACAAGAAGGCCAAGAAGAAACACATCAGGGAGTCCAGAGTCTGGCTGCCGATGTTACTCACTACAGTGAGCATGTTGCCTGTGACAATGACAATGTAGGGGATAAGCAACAACAAAAATAGATCTCTCTACAACAGGGGATTCTGTGCAATTCCCATTAGAATGAATTCAGTCACAGTCATTCTGTCTTCTTTCATTTCAATGCTCACTATGAATTCAGAAGTGGAGAATTATCCTGTAAAGACAGTATTTTTAATACCAAAGTGATAAGAAAGTTATAATATGGGTTTTAGGTAAGTCCAAAGCATTTTAGTAATAGATGCTATTTTTTCCATGGTATGTAGAAGGATCAGAAACATACTATATTTTCTAGTTTATGAAAAGAGCAAACTTCTGAAGCTGTTTTATTCAACTTATTACATGTGCATGCATGCTGTTTCTTCAGTTGTGTCTGAATCTTTGCAACCCTACAGAATGCAGTCTGCCAGCATCCTCCATCTGTGGGATTCTCCAGGCAAGAAAACTGAAATGGGTTGCCGTTCCTTCCTCCAGGGGATCTGCCCAACCTAAAGGATCGAACCCACACGTCTCTTATGTCTCCTGCACTGGCCGGCAGGTTCTTGACCACTAGCACTACCTGGGAAGCCCTCAGCTTATTACAAGGATACTCAGATTCTTCCACATCTGAAAAGCGTTCCCTGGGTCTTTGCTGGAGCACAACCAGGCACAGGGAGCTGAGTTCATCATGTAATAAACTTGATTGCTTTCAGCCAGTAAGAAATATTAAGAATGCTGCCTTAAATATTAAAAAAAAAAACTGTAAAACTTTTGATTCTGATTCTATATTTGTTAATACTACTACTACTACTAAGTCTCTTCAGTCGTGTCTGACTCTGTGTGACGCCATAGACACAGATTGTCTAATCCACTGTCCTCTTCCACATAAAAGACATTTAAATAAGTCTGAGACATAAGTCTGTGTTTGTCTTCACCCCTTTATCACCAGCACTTGGTTCAGTGTTTGACTCATACTTGTGTTCAATACAATTAGCTGAATAAATAAGTTGGAAAACTTTTCATTCCTCTATATTTTCATTTTCCCTTTCCCTCCCCTCTAACTCCCCACATAGCATTTATTCTCTTTTTATCCTGTGTGTTATTTTACCATGGTTTTTCTGTTCTATTTTGTTTGGGATTTTTTTTCCCATATAATCAATTTGTAAAAATCTCTTTTATAACTTGTTTTGAAGTCAAATGTTCCTATAGAACTTTCTCACTTCTGTTTTCATCATTTGTGATATCCAAAGATTACAAGTTCTGAGATGATTAAGGACTTTTCTCTTGAGATATGTTATTATTTAGTAAATTACAAAGAGGTGTTTCTTTTTTCCATCAAAAAAGCTACATCAGGGATCATTATTATAAAATAAATGATCAAAACCTAATATTGACTGCTTCATATATATTAGGCATTGTGCAAATAATTTTATTTAAATAATTTCATTGATTATGTTTAAAACAAGTTAAATATTGTTGAAAGATAGGAAAATTGAGACAGACAAGGTCAGCAATGTGCCCCAAGTGCAGAAAGTGAGGAGCAGACCTAAAGATACAGCTCAAGACTAACTGATCTCAAGTTTTTTCTTAAAAACATTACTCAATTTATTTATGATCGTGCTGGGTCTTTTGCTGCTGCACTTGGGCTTTCTCTAGATTCAGAGAGCAGAGGCTACTCTCTAGCTGTGGTGCATGGGTTTCTCATTGCGGTGGCTTCTTCTGTCGTGGGGCACAGGCTCTAGACTCGGCATCCTCAATGGCTGCAGCATGTGGGCTCAGCAGTTTCAGCGTGCAGGCTTTACGACATACAGGCTTCAGTAACTGCAGCACACAGACTCAGTAAATGTGTCTTGCAGATCCCAGAGCTTTGGCTCAGTTATTTGTGGCACATGGACTCAGCTGTTACTCAGCATGAGGAATACTCTCAGACCAGGAATGCAACCCTTGTTTCTTGCATTGTCAAGCAGATTCGTATACATTGTGCCACCAGGAAAGTCCTAATCCCAAGTCTTGATCTTGGTTTGGACCCCACATTACCTCTCATGTGGAGAAGGAAATGGCAACCCACTTCAGTATTTTTGACTAGAGAATCCTGTGGTTGGAGGAGCCTGGTGGGCTGCTGTGCATAGGGTCGCACAGAGTCGGACACAACTGAAGCAACTTTGCATGCATGCATGCATACCTCTCATGCAAAAACTGACCAAGTAGTAAGCAGGAGGCTTCTTTAACATCCATCTGTCAACAAAGACTCTCAGAAGACTGTTTTTCACGGAGAACATAGATCACTGGGGAATTTGAAAGGTGTCAGTTTCATCCTCTGAGAATTTCCCATCTCCTCTGTCAGGGAGGATTTAGAATTATACAGATATTTTCCTTACTCTGATAAGTCAGTTAATAAGATTTTACTAAGAATGTGCATTTCTAATCTGCTCTAAACTTGCTATTAAAAGGAAGTATCATGCATTGAGCACTTATTATTGGCAATAATCTTTCATATTTAATCTCAAAATAACCACATGAGGTGAAAATATTCTCATATACAGAATGTATGAGATACATTGATGCATTTTCTCACTCATACATAGAAAATCTGAGGCTAGAAAATGACTTTCACTTGTCTAGGATGGTGTAACCAGTAATCAATAGAATTTAAAGCCTATTATTGTTGTTTCATTTCCAAGTTATTAGCTAATTTAAGAGCTCTCTGACAATCTCTGGAAAATGTTGGACACATTCCACCATAGCAGAATAATTATCCTGGATTTCATATTATATTGTAAATGAAATTTCTGAGGATTCAAATACATGGAGGCCAAAATTTGGTCTACAAATAAGTAAACAGATAATAAATTTTGGCTCTGAAAATAATAGTTTATTGTTGTTGTTGCTGTGGTTCAGTTGTGAAGTCCTGTTGAACTCTTTATGACCCCATGGACTGCAGCACGCCAGGGTCCTGTCCTTCACTATCTCCCAGAGTTTGCTCAAACTCTTGCATTAAAGAGAATCTATTTTTTATTGTGCACACAAAGAATCTGAGACTCAGAAAACAAAAGCAATATTTCTAACTGCGCATTCTGATACTAGCAGATCTAAATCCCAATCTGTTTTATCTTTGCCTTATATGGCATAGCTGATATTCTCGCTTGTTAGAGAGTAATGAAAACAGTAGGAATTGTTTTGTTTGTCTAACTGATGTATGTAACTACTTCAATGAGCTTCCCTGTTTCCAATGAGCTTCCCTGCCTAGGGAAATGAAGATATTAAGAGACTACAGAGAAATACACCCTTTGACTCAATCCTATAGGGTGTTCTCATATAAATATAAATCACTTTATATGATGTGTTTTCTCTGTGACTCAGCCTGTAGATAATCAGCCTGGAATGCAGGAAACACAGGTTGGATCACTGTGTCAGGAAGATCCCTTGAAGAATAGAATGGCTACCCACTCCAGTATTCTTGCCTGGAAAATTACATGGACAGAGGAGCCTGGTGGGCTACAGTCCATGGGGTCACAAAGAGTCAGACACAACTGAGAGACTAACACTTTCACAGGTTAACGATATGTTATTTTTTAAGTTTCCATTTTCCACATTGGTTTAGCATGTCTTTCCATTTGTTGCTAAACCAAAAAACTAAAGTACGTGGGAATGGGATAAGACTTATTCCCTGCATGTATCAAATCTCTTTAGGAGCGCAAGAATGTGATGCTTCTTTGTGCCAGCTATTTAGGAAAGGGAGATTTTTTCCCCAAAGAAAAGTTTATTCAATCTTTTATTATAATGACTTTACTCAAGCATCAGGGTCCCAATAGGAAATGTATGCCCTCTGTAAAACACTCTTAGGCTACTAGATATCAGAACTGGCGCCGTGTAAGAGCATCAGGTCAGTGCTTTGTCATTTTGTAAATGTTAAGAAACAGAAAATGAAATGGGGTTGGAAGACTAAAAAAGGGAACTCCTAAACCCTTTAGCATCATTTCTTTGGAAGGAATGATGCTAAAGCTGAAACTCCAGTCCTTTGGCCACTTCATGCGAAGAGTTGACTCATTGGAAAAGACTCTGATGCTGGGAGGGATTGGGGGCAGGAGGAGAAGGGGACGACAGAGGATGAGATGGCTGGATGGCATCACCGACTCGATGGACATGACTTTGAGTGAACTCCGGGAGTCGGTGATGGACAGAGAGGCCTGGTGTGAGTGATTCATAAGGTTGCGAAGAGTTGGATACGACTGAGCGACTGAACTGAACTGAACTAAAATCCTGACCCATAGCAGAGCCCAACAGGAAGAGGAAAGACTCTGCTTTCCTGTCAAGGGCCTAAGACATGAAAAATCATGGGCTTCTTATTTACTAGAGCCCACCATCCCTCTCAACTTCCCTTTCCCTTCCATAAAAGCATTGTTCTTCCTTTTTCTCAAGAGTGATTGCAAATTTTCCTCCATGATTGCAAGCCTCAAGTTGCAATTTTTGCTGATCTCCAGTAAATCTGTCTTTTGGAGAAATGTCTGTCAGTCTATTTGCATCGTGTCAACAACTGTCAGTAGATTTTCTGACCAGTGGAGGACATTGCAGGAGTGAGCTTTAGCTTAGAACCTACTTCAAGTGATCTCCAAAAAGATTTGAGTATTCTTATTTGCTCAGAGCACGATTAACTGGTAAATAGTCTCAGACCCACAGAGAAAAGTTAGGTTGAAGGTCCACAGCACCTATTTGAGTTGATATTACAGAGGTCTTATTTTAAAAATGCTTGATGTCTCCCTTCTTCAAAAATCTCTGGGTTTGGAGGTGACTTGATGAGGAGCCACGATTTTTCTGAACTGAATTCTGGTCATTCAGTACAGATCTCCATTCAAATCTAGTGTAAGATGTACAATAAAGATTATTATATATATGTATATGTATATATAGCAAAAAGGTTACCATAGTAACATTAGCTATCACATTCATCACCTCACATAATTATAGTTTGTGTGTATGAGGTGAGAACATTTAAGATCTATTGTTAGCAACGTTCAGCATACAATCAATATTGTTAATTGTTGTCATGCTGTACATTTGATCCATAGAAGTTGCTCACCTTAAAACTGCAAGTGTGAACTCTTTGATCAACATCACCTGCTTTCATTTATGCGCAGCCCCCAGTAATCAGTATTGTACTCTCTCCTCTGAGTTTTGTCTTAAAATCCACATATGAGTGATACCATATAGCTTTTTTTTTAAATTTCTGTTTCACTTAGCCTGATGCCTTTAAAGTCCCTTTATATTGTCACAAACAGCAAGTGTTCCTTATTTTCTATGGATGAATAATATTCTGATAGATATGTTTTTTTCAATCCATTCATCTGCCAATGCACATTTTCGTTAGTCCCATGTCTTGGCTATAGTGAATAACGCTGCAATAAACATGCAAGTACAGAGATCTCTTCAGATTCCTGACTTCATATTCTTGGATATATACACATAGTAGGATTGCTTATTCACATGGTACTTTTATTTTTTTGAGAAACTTCCATAATGTTCTCCATTGTGGCAGAACAAATTTAGATTCCCACAAACATTATAGAAGGGTTCCATTTTTGTCTGTCCTAACCAAGATTCATTGTCTTCTATATATGTCATATAGCCATCCTAACAAGCATGAGGTNAAATTTTGGCTCTGAAAATAATAGTTTATTGTTGTTGTTGCTGTGGTTCAGTTGTGAAGTCCTGTTGAACTCTTTATGACCCCATGGACTGCAGCACGCCAGGGTCCTGTCCTTCACTATCTCCCAGAGTTTGCTCAAACTCTTGCATTAAAGAGAATCTATTTTTTATTGTGCACACAAAGAATCTGAGACTCAGAAAACAAAAGCAATATTTCTAACTGCGCATTCTGATACTAGCAGATCTAAATCCCAATCTGTTTTATCTTTGCCTTATATGGCATAGCTGATATTCTCGCTTGTTAGAGAGTAATGAAAACAGTAGGAATTGTTTTGTTTGTCTAACTGATGTATGTAACTACTTCAATGAGCTTCCCTGTTTCCAATGAGCTTCCCTGCCTAGGGAAATGAAGATATTAAGAGACTACAGAGAAATACACCCTTTGACTCAATCCTATAGGGTGTTCTCATATAAATATAAATCACTTTATATGATGTGTTTTCTCTGTGACTCAGCCTGTAGATAATCAGCCTGGAATGCAGGAAACACAGGTTGGATCACTGTGTCAGGAAGATCCCTTGAAGAATAGAATGGCTACCCACTCCAGTATTCTTGCCTGGAAAATTACATGGACAGAGGAGCCTGGTGGGCTACAGTCCATGGGGTCACAAAGAGTCAGACACAACTGAGAGACTAACACTTTCACAGGTTAACGATATGTTATTTTTTAAGTTTCCATTTTCCACATTGGTTTAGCATGTCTTTCCATTTGTTGCTAAACCAAAAAACTAAAGTACGTGGGAATGGGATAAGACTTATTCCCTGCATGTATCAAATCTCTTTAGGAGCGCAAGAATGTGATGCTTCTTTGTGCCAGCTATTTAGGAAAGGGAGATTTTTTCCCCAAAGAAAAGTTTATTCAATCTTTTATTATAATGACTTTACTCAAGCATCAGGGTCCCAATAGGAAATGTATGCCCTCTGTAAAACACTCTTAGGCTACTAGATATCAGAACTGGCGCCGTGTAAGAGCATCAGGTCAGTGCTTTGTCATTTTGTAAATGTTAAGAAACAGAAAATGAAATGGGGTTGGAAGACTAAAAAAGGGAACTCCTAAACCCTTTAGCATCATTTCTTTGGAAGGAATGATGCTAAAGCTGAAACTCCAGTCCTTTGGCCACTTCATGCGAAGAGTTGACTCATTGGAAAAGACTCTGATGCTGGGAGGGATTGGGGGCAGGAGGAGAAGGGGACGACAGAGGATGAGATGGCTGGATGGCATCACCGACTCGATGGACATGACTTTGAGTGAACTCCGGGAGTCGGTGATGGACAGAGAGGCCTGGTGTGAGTGATTCATAAGGTTGCGAAGAGTTGGATACGACTGAGCGACTGAACTGAACTGAACTAAAATCCTGACCCATAGCAGAGCCCAACAGGAAGAGGAAAGACTCTGCTTTCCTGTCAAGGGCCTAAGACATGAAAAATCATGGGCTTCTTATTTACTAGAGCCCACCATCCCTCTCAACTTCCCTTTCCCTTCCATAAAAGCATTGTTCTTCCTTTTTCTCAAGAGTGATTGCAAATTTTCCTCCATGATTGCAAGCCTCAAGTTGCAATTTTTGCTGATCTCCAGTAAATCTGTCTTTTGGAGAAATGTCTGTCAGTCTATTTGCATCGTGTCAACAACTGTCAGTAGATTTTCTGACCAGTGGAGGACATTGCAGGAGTGAGCTTTAGCTTAGAACCTACTTCAAGTGATCTCCAAAAAGATTTGAGTATTCTTATTTGCTCAGAGCACGATTAACTGGTAAATAGTCTCAGACCCACAGAGAAAAGTTAGGTTGAAGGTCCACAGCACCTATTTGAGTTGATATTACAGAGGTCTTATTTTAAAAATGCTTGATGTCTCCCTTCTTCAAAAATCTCTGGGTTTGGAGGTGACTTGATGAGGAGCCACGATTTTTCTGAACTGAATTCTGGTCATTCAGTACAGATCTCCATTCAAATCTAGTGTAAGATGTACAATAAAGATTATTATATATATGTATATGTATATATAGCAAAAAGGTTACCATAGTAACATTAGCTATCACATTCATCACCTCACATAATTATAGTTTGTGTGTATGAGGTGAGAACATTTAAGATCTATTGTTAGCAACGTTCAGCATACAATCAATATTGTTAATTGTTGTCATGCTGTACATTTGATCCATAGAAGTTGCTCACCTTAAAACTGCAAGTGTGAACTCTTTGATCAACATCACCTGCTTTCATTTATGCGCAGCCCCCAGTAATCAGTATTGTACTCTCTCCTCTGAGTTTTGTCTTAAAATCCACATATGAGTGATACCATATAGCTTTTTTTTTAAATTTCTGTTTCACTTAGCCTGATGCCTTTAAAGTCCCTTTATATTGTCACAAACAGCAAGTGTTCCTTATTTTCTATGGATGAATAATATTCTGATAGATATGTTTTTTTCAATCCATTCATCTGCCAATGCACATTTTCGTTAGTCCCATGTCTTGGCTATAGTGAATAACGCTGCAATAAACATGCAAGTACAGAGATCTCTTCAGATTCCTGACTTCATATTCTTGGATATATACACATAGTAGGATTGCTTATTCACATGGTACTTTTATTTTTTTGAGAAACTTCCATAATGTTCTCCATTGTGGCAGAACAAATTTAGATTCCCACAAACATTATAGAAGGGTTCCATTTTTGTCTGTCCTAACCAAGATTCATTGTCTTCTATATATGTCATATAGCCATCCTAACAAGCATGAGGTGATATCTCATTATGATTTTCATTGAATTTCCTCTTTGATTAGTGATATTGAGGAACTTACCATGTTCTTATTGGCATTTGTAGATTTTTTCTAGAAATATATATGTTCAGGTTATCTGCCCATTTTTAATTGGGCTATTTCTTCTTACATCATTTAGTATATGTTTCTTATACATTTTAGACACTCACTACTATGACTTCCAAATATTTGCTCTGACTCTATAGGTTATATTTTCATTTTGTTTCCTTCCTTATGGAAAAATAGTCTGAATCTAGAAACTTGAGATCCTGGACTTTAAGCTGATGTCATCATGGGATAAGACTTAACTGACCTGATAGTTTTGCCTACTCCCTCTAGGAGCCCTGAGCTGACATTTTACAAGTCTGACAACCTCACTGGACAGACAATGTCTACATAGCTCTGTATCTATACAGAGAAGGAAAAGAGACCCAGAAGGGCTTTGTCTTCTATCTATCCCTGCCAAGGCATCATTCATATACCTGAAGTCGTCTTGGACCCTCCTTAAAAGCCAAGCAATATACTGATTACTAGAGAGTGACATCACTCCTTGCCACATGGAAGACTTGTTAAATCAATTCCTGCCGGAATTCATTATGGTTAGATACAGAGCAATGAATGGAAATATATAACCCTATGTGTGCATAGATATAGGCCGATGTGTGATCACATCAAATACATATACAAATGCATCCATATCAGTAGTCAAATACTGATCTGTGTGTTGTCACTTACAGACATGGGTGTGTTCACTTACAGACACAAACATCCAATTGGGTAGAAATCTACATAACATTGAATATGTATGTACAGGTGGTCATAGTGATTTATATGAGGTTGGATACAAATTTGAGAGTGTAGTAGGATAAATACTTTTGTTGTTAAATATAGGCCCATGAATGTTGGGATACGGACACTTGCCTGTGACTTTGAGAACTGAGCTGTTATTCATGCCAGCAAAGGATACTGATTCTTTCTGAGCAGCTCATTGAAAATGTGAATCAAGTGTAAATAAGACAGTCTTCTTTTTCAAAAAGGAGAACAAAGGAAAGGTCCATAAACACTTTTTGGAGATGATTGCATATGTTTATTGAGACGTTAATCCGTCTTTCACAGTATATGTCTTATTCTGGATGGAAAAACAAAATATTTAAACATGTAATTTTCCTTAAAATAAATACATAGAGTTGTGACACTATGAATTTATCTTTATGGGAAGATTTCAAACTTTGCAAATTACCCCAAATTTTGGTGTCTCAGATGGTAAAGAATCTGCCTGACATGAAGAAGACCTGAGTTCAATCCCTGGGTTGGGAAGATTCCCTGGAAAAGGGAATGACAATACATTCCAATACTCTTGCCTGGAGAATTCCATGGACAGAGGAGCCTGGCAGGTTACAGTCCATGGGATCACAAAGAGTCAGACATGACTGAGTGACTCACAGTTTGTAGTGAAGGAGGGGAAGACTGAGGAGAAAGAAGAGGAGAAAGTGATCTGAAATTGAATATTCTAGGTAATGTAAAATCTGACATACTAAATAGAATAATATCAAATTAACTGAAATTAATAATTTTGTCAGTAGAATATATTATCTGCAGAGGAAAAGAGGCTTAGATATTTCTTCATCGAAAACAAAATAAATGCTAATGAGGTGGAAACAGTGCTTCAAAAGTTGTTTTAAAAAACAAACGAGGTTAAAATTTATAAAATGATTGCAAGGAAATGGAATTTTCCAAAAGAATATGTTAGAAAAAATTTCAAAAGTGAAAGAATATTAAAATATCATGCTTATATATTTTTCTAATTATATATAAATACATAGGAAATTTGTTAGCAAATGTCAAAGAGTAAATATCTATAATAAATATATGTATTTTTTTCCTGTAAAAAGTGTTACTCAAAACTTATCAGTAGGTATTCTCACTCCAATAGATCAAGAATTCATAAAACTGAGAAAGGCCATAAAGTGGGTGCTATAACCCCTACACTGGGCAAGGAATAGAAAACACAAAGTCAATGAAAAAGCTTTTCCTGACTTCAAGGAACTTACGGATAAATGAACACAGACAATTCACAAAGAGACTGACCTCATCACTTGAAATAAAAAAGCAAACTTGAAAATTAACTAAATTTCTCTGGTTTTTTTGGGGGGCTACTGTTAAAGAATACCACCAACTTAGATAAACTAAATAATAAACAATTGTTTTTCACAAGTTTAGTGGCTAGAAAACTAAGGGACCAAAACAGCTTCTGTATCTGATGAGTCCCCCTCCCTAGCTCACAGACAGCCATCTTTTCTCCTATGTCCTTACATACCAAAAGGGTCATGTGAGTTCTCTGATGTCTCTTCATAATGGCATTAACCCCAATCAGGGATTCCCTCACAGCTCAGTTGGTAAAGAATCTGCCTGAAATGCAAGAGACCACGGTTTGATCCCTGGGTCAGGAAGATCCACTGAGGAAGGGATTGGCTCCCCACTCCAGTATTCTTGGGCTTCTCTTGTGGCTCAGCTGGTAAAGAATCTGCCTGCAATGCAGTATAGCTGGGTTTGATCCCTGGGTTGGGAAGATCCCCTGTACCCACTCCAGTGTTCTGGTCTGGAGAATTCCATGCATGGTATAGTCCATGGGGTTGCAAAGAGTCAGACACAGCAACTGTCACACACACACTATAACCCCAATCAGCAGAATGCCACCTTCATGACTTAGTCCCCAAAGGGTCCCTCCAAATACTACCATATTAGAAAGGAATTAAGTGATGATTCTGGAGAGGGACACAAAATTTTGTTTCTATAGCAGCATCCAAAAGTCAAGGAACAAATTATTTAACATTTGGTAAACCAAAAGTTTGCCATTATTTGGTGAATAGTATTGTGTTTGAGAAGGCTTTGAGAAATACAAGAGACATAAGAAATTTCAATATAAGAACTCTCTATGTAAAAAGTATAAAAATCAGAATATGAGATTTCTCGTTTAGTGTCATTTACAAGTGAAAAGCATCCATTGCCGAATATCCTTAGCCCCACACCAATCCAGGCTGAATAAGGGACACAGAATAATAAGTTTCTTCAATCATGTGCTTCTAACCATATTAGAGGCAGTTAATATTTTATTTCAAGCCTGTTTCAGAGAAAGAGGGAGGATTTTATGAAAGATGTCTCTGTCAAATAAAACAATATATAGTCTGGACTCTTTATTACCTGGTAATCTGTGTTAGTTATGTCCTGATGACTCAGGGAGGTAAAGAATTCTCCTCCAATGCAGGAGGCACAGGAAATACAGGTTTAATCTCTGGGTCAGGAAGATCCCCTGAGAGAAGGAAATAGCAACCCACTCCAGTATTCTAGCCTGCAAAATTCCATCGACAGAAGAGTCTGCTGAGCTATAGTCTACAAGGTCACAAAGAGTTGGACATGACTGAGCATCTAAGCACAGGCATGTTGGTCTCCTAAATGATTTGATTTGTCTTGATTAAATCTGCGTTCCGTTAATAAGAGAAACAAAAATGACATATATTAGCAGAATCTTTCTTAACAATGATAGCCCTTAAAACATCTGTTGCCAAGTCCCGTAGTGCGTATTTGAAGCTCATGAATGATGAATTATGCTAAACGTATGCATAGAAGACAGAGCCTGCATCTCTATAGAGGTTATGAAACCCTATAAACAAAGAGACAGGGATACTGAAAAATAGTGGAGGTTTTACCAGAAATTCTAAAGTATCAGGGAGGGGGAGACAATCATCTTTACAAAAATTTAACTCCTAACAAAGCTGGTAAGCTGCAGGAGATATCATGGTGATCCAATTGGAGAAATAAATAACATTTGGTTATTCTTCTGCATTTACACCATGATTATTCAGATTATTTGTATAGCCTCTTCATGATCAATCTTACAACTATGAAACATTCTTTGACTTTAACATTCTAAGTAACATAAGCAAAATAGTATATGAAGAGTACCTTACAGACGCAAAAGTAACCCATGTGCCTCAAATAATATGTGCTGCCTTTGTGTGAAGAGCAGTGAACCAAGATTATATGTCATATTTCTTGTATTATTATTTCTTTAATTTGTAATGAGCCCTATTAATTCTAAAAGGTCACTTTTTAAAAGAGAAACATAAAAGTTCCACTAATTAAATAAATTTAAATATTAATTACAGCTTAACTCATCATATAGAAAATAAATCTGTAGTTTCAAGAGACTTTTTACAACCATAAACTATAAATATTTTCCGAAGAAATTGTGGAAATCTTTTTAAAGTGTGTTTTGAACATAATATATACTTTTAACTAAAAAAATGAAAATATTAAAAGCATATTTTGATCTTTAAGACTCTTACCAAATAAATATTTTCATTATGTCAACTTATTCAAGCAGAGAAGATATTTTTTGCAGTTAAATAATCACACATGGCTTTCCTTGGAGGAACGATGTTTCATTAAGAAAAAAGATTATATATGTTCATGCTGCTTCATTTTCTTCTTTTACCTCTGTTCCAGAGCTTTTTCATGGCATTTTTCATCTCACCGCTTCTCAGAGTATAGATTAGAGGGTTCAGCATAGGGGTGATAATGGTGTAAAACACAGTCAAGGATTTATCAATGGGTAAAGTAGAAAAAGGTCTCACATACATAAAAATACAGGGCACAAAGAAGAGGACCACCACAGTGATGTGGGAGCCACAGGTGGACAAGGCTTTGCGCCTCCCTTCTTGATTACGATTCTTCAGGGAGCGCAGGATGACCCCATAGGAGATGAGTAACAGTGTGAAGATGACCACGCAGATGGCCCCGTCATTGGCCAGGACTGTGAGGGCAATAAACTGGGTGTCAGTGCAGGCCAGTTTTAACAAAGGGTACATGTCACACACAAAGTGGTCCATGACATTGGGGCCACAGAAGGGGAGGTTGTAAACAAAGAGAGGATGGAGGGCAGCGTGTAAAAACCCACCAGCCCAGGCCAAAAGCAGCAGCAGAACACACACTCGCTTGTTCATGATGGTCAAATAATGCAAGGGCTTGCAGATGGCCACGTAGAGGTCATAGGCCATGACCACCAGGAGTAAAATCTCAGCACCACCAAATAAGTGCCCTACAAAAATCTGGGTCATGCAAGCTTGGAAGGAAATGGTTCTTTTCTCATAGAGTAAGTTTATAATCATATTTGGGGTGAATGTACTAGAATAAACAGCACCCATAAATGATAAGTTGCCAAGAAAGAAGTACAAAGGGGCATCCAGGGTTGGGCTGACCACCACAGTCAGGACGATGAGGAGATTGCCCACCATGGTCACAGTGTAGATGAGCAAGAAGATGACACATAGTATTTTCTGACCCTGGGGGCTCTGAGTGAGCCCCAAGAGGACAAACTCAGTTACATTGTTCCTTTGTTCCATGGGTTCTTCTGTATGTCAGATTTCAGAGTTCTGGA
Source organism: Neotragus moschatus (assembly GCA_006410615.1). Classification (NCBI taxonomy): domain Eukaryota; kingdom Metazoa; phylum Chordata; class Mammalia; order Artiodactyla; family Bovidae; genus Neotragus; species Neotragus moschatus. Next base: position 20,982 of record SJYA01012520.1, read on the forward strand.
CAAAATTACCTGTAAATATATATTATTAATAGTGACTTCCCAAAAACTTAAGCTAATTTGTTTACTCAACAATTAGGCAGTACCGTTTATTATGTGTCCATATTTTCAGATGTCATAGGATTGTTTAAAATATTATTTCTAATCTCAACAGTCATATAGTCTAATGGAGAGGTGAGTGATTAGAGACATGTGTGAGGAAAAGCCACAATATTAAATACATGAGTTGCCACTACTTGCTTTGCATCTGGGAGCTCATTGAACTGTACAATGTAGATAATATCTTTTGAACTGTGGTGTTGGAGAAGACTCTTGAGAGTCCCTTAGATTGCAAAGAGATCCAACCAGAACATCCTAAAGGAAATAAGCTTTGAATATTCATTAAAAGGATTGATTCTGAAGCTGAAACTCCAATACTTTGGCTACCTGATGTGAGGAACTGACTCACCTGAAAAGACCCTGATGCTGGGAAAGATTGAAGGTGGGAGGACAAGGGGAGGGCAGAGGATGAGATGGTTAGATGGCATCACCAACTCAATGGACATGAGCTTGAGTAAGCTCCAGGAGCTGGTGATGGACAGAGAAGCCTGGGGTACTGCAAAGAGTCAAACACAACTGAGCAACTGAACTAAGCTGACAGCCAGAGTTACTTTTTATTTACTTTCCAATTAATAGAGGTTACCTTGCACATTTTAGGAGAATAATCTTCTTAACAAATGGTTAAAATCCCTAATAGATATATTTGACATTATTAATTTTTTGTGGGTTTAGGAAAAGTACTAAAACAATAGATAGACGTAGTTTGTGGAAATTATTTACATTTCAGAGGATATACACAGCTAAATCTAAAATAGACCAAAAGATTTAAACTAAGCTCTAATAGATATAAATAAAATTGTAGCATAAAATATATAAACAAACAGTTAAAGGAAGAATACCTCTAAGTGGTCATCAGATATATGATAGGTTGTTGGCCTTCACCTGTAAACAAACAAGTAGGAACTGTGGTCACGGTTTGCTCGCTACACTCTTAAATTTTGTTCTTGAAAGTCAGTGAATCAAAATCTACAGATGCTACCTCACCTTTTATTTTTAACAGATTAACATATTATGTTTATAGCACATATTAATTAAGCACATTATCAGATATAAAAATATTTGCCCACAAAAATATCTCCAAATAGTTGCATTTAAAATTAATTTCTAAGAAAAGCTTTGAGAAGATTAATTTACTCCAGATCATTACAATATGAAAGTATTCAAGAAGAGAATTACAGAATAGACTCAATCTGCAGATTTTTCAGAAATTACAAAGGNTTTTAACAGATTAACATATTATGTTTATAGCACATATTAATTAAGCACATTATCAGATATAAAAATATTTGCCCACAAAAATATCTCCAAATAGTTGCATTTAAAATTAATTTCTAAGAAAAGCTTTGAGAAGATTAATTTACTCCAGATCATTACAATATGAAAGTATTCAAGAAGAGAATTACAGAATAGACTCAATCTGCAGATTTTTCAGAAATTACAAAGGATTCCTAACATAGCTGATTACGAAAATCTCAGGGGAGAACCCTTAAAAAACTTAGTTGTCAAACCACCAATGTACTCTTGCAAAATGTAAAGCCTAGTTCAGAATTTTATGTGTAAATATACTTCCTGAGCTACCAGCACAAAGAGAAAGTCTTCCAATCCATGTTCTGGACTCCGATGCCATCTTCCTCATCCTTCATGAATGCACTCCATCTCTGGGAACAGAGAGCAATATACACGCACCATCAATGGACCTTGAACTGCTTCCACGTGATCAACTCTTTTCAAGCTTGCAGGAAATCTAATTCATCTCTGTCATTCAGAGAAAATTACTTTTTCGGATTGTTGGTGTTCAAGGACAAACATCAATGTCCTGTAACCTAAGGAATTTGAATCTGGATTGTCAACAGNACAGTGCTTCAAAAGTTGTTTTAAAAAACAAACGAGGTTAAAATTTATAAAATGATTGCAAGGAAATGGAATTTTCCAAAAGAATATGTTAGAAAAAATTTAAAAAGTGAAAGAATATTAAAATATCATGCTTATATATTTTTCTAATTATATACAAATACATAGGAAATTTGTTAGCAAATGTGAAAGAGTAAATATCTATAATAAATATATGTATTTTTTTCCTGTAAAAAGTGTTACTCAAAATTTATCAATAAGTATTCTCACTCCAATAGATCAAGAATTCATAAAACTGAGAAAGGCCATAAAGTGGGTGCTATATCCCCTACACTGGGCAAGGAATAGAAAACACAAAGTCAATGAAAAAGCTTTTCCTGACTTCAAGGAACTTAGGGATAAATGAACACAGACAATTCACAAAGAGATTTACCTCATCACTTGAAATAAAAAAGTAAACTTGAAAATTAACTAAATTTCTCTGTTTGGTTTATTTTTGGGTTACTGTTAAAGAATACCACCAACTTAGATAAAGTAAATAATAAACAATTGTTTTTCACAAGTTTAGTGGCTAGAAAACTAAGGGACCAAAACAGATTTCGTATCTGATAAGTCCCCCTCCCTAGCTCACAGACAGCCATCTTTTCTCCTATATCCTTGCATAGCAAAAGGGTCATGTGAGTTCTCTGATGTCTCTTCCTAATGGCATTAACCCCANTTAGATAAAGTAAATAATAAACAATTGTTTTTCACAAGTTTAGTGGCTAGAAAACTAAGGGACCAAAACAGATTTCGTATCTGATAAGTCCCCCTCCCTAGCTCACAGACAGCCATCTTTTCTCCTATATCCTTGCATAGCAAAAGGGTCATGTGAGTTCTCTGATGTCTCTTCCTAATGGCATTAACCCCAATCAGGGATTCCCTCGCAGCTCAGTTGGTAAAGAACCTGCTTGCAATGCAAGAGACCACGGTTTGATTCCTGGGTCAGGAAGATCCACTGAGGAAGGAATTGGCTCCCCACTCCAGTATTCTTGGGCTTCCCTTGTGGCTCAGCTGGTAAAGAATCTGCCTGCAATGCAGTATAGCTAGATTCAATCTCTGGGTTGGGACGATCCCCTGTACCCACTCCAGTGTTCTCGTCTGGAAAATTTCATGCACGGTATAGTCCATGGGGTTGCAAAGAGTCAGACACAGCAACTGTCACACACACACTATAACCCCAATCAG
>SJYA01012521.1:0-14618 GCA_006410615.1 Neotragus moschatus
TCAAAACATAAATTTATTTTCGTTTTCCACCATCTCTTTTAAATTTATTCAAAGGAGATCATTTTCTTTCCCAAGTGAAAACTCTGGCAGGTCTGTGGCTTTTCTGTTCGCTACTAGGCAAGTAAAAATGCAGTTTGTTTGCATACTTGGAGTGTGCAAAGATACTGTTCCGAACCTTGAGCTGGTTGTGATGGAGACCCCCCTCCCGGCCCCGGTGTCGGCTGGCTTCTGGCGGCCAGTCTGCCATGAGGAAGTGAGCTGGGCTAATCTCGCCTCTGCCTCTCGGCCCCGTGCTTCCCCTTTTCCCTCTCCAGCTGCTCTTTGGGATTCCGGTGGCGGTGAGAGTCGGTGGGAGGAGATTAAGAGGATAGAATGGTTCTTCTTAAACTGGTAACTTCATCAACTTCTGTACAATTTGGCTACAAATCAGAGGTTCCCATGACCCCTCCTCAGGTTCGATTAATTTGCTACAGCAGTTCACAGAACTCCAGGAAATGCTTACAGTTTATGAAAGATAAAGATAAAAGATATGGAGGAACAGCCAGATGAAGAGAGATGTGGGGTGAGGTCCCTATGATGGAAGCTTCTCTCCCGGTGGAGTTGGGTTGCTTCACGCTCCAGAGCCAGAAAAAGGAGCTAGTTTGACCTCTGACTCTGTATGGCTTTTCTCTGCTTTTTTTTTTTTTTTGCAGTGAGAAACTTGCATGAATATAATTATTGGTAATCATTAAAGGAGAGAGTTGCCAAACTCCAAATGGAAAATTAACAACAAAGGATACAGAAAGGAACGTGTCTCCGTAAAGCCCAGGAATGAGGCAACTTGGAGGAGAAATCAGAGAGAGGAGTTCAGACAGCCAGAAAAAGGTCAGGAAAGGAAGAGACGCTACGAGACACAGAGTGGCTCTGTGACAGCCTAGAGGGACGGGATGGCTCAAGGGGCAGGGACATGCGGATAGTTATGCCTGATTCATGATGCTGTATGGCAGGAACCCACACAGCACTGTAAAACAGTTATCCTCCACTTAAAACACTGAAAAAAATATTTGAAAGTGACTCAGAGGAGAAGTCCCTTCCTGTTGGAGCCTTTTAATCTGAGCAGTAAACCTTCAGGCCCTGATTTAAAATGTGTAAATGGCAGTGTCAGCTCAGAGAGGTCATTGTTAGGCGAAGCTTTTTAAATCTGTGGGCAGGGTGTGAGATAAAAGACCAAGTGACCCCCAAAATTAGCGAGAATTCACTCAGGGCTCCCTGTGAGGCAGGGTCAAATGTTCCCAGAGTCCATCCAGCAATAAGTCAGTTGGACTTTGGGAGTTCCTACCCTGACCCTTTCAGGTTACTTCCCTGTTTATTGAAAAAATGCTTTAGGATGAATTCTACCAGTTACAGCCATTATGTGCATATTACTTATGTTCAGCGAAAGAAGCCTTGAAGTCCATAGGCTTAGGCAACTTGGTTCCTAAGTCTGTCTTGGTGTTGACCATATTCTGTGACTCAAGCAAATCCTAAGATCCTCTCTGAACCCTTGTTTTTCATAGGTAAAATAAAACAGTATTGGAAAAAAAAAAAAGGAAAACAGTATTGAAGTGACCTTTGTCACACAGCTCAAGGGTCCTTGAGATCTTTACTTCAGCCCCTTCCAGTGGTAGGGTTCTAGGGTCTTCTTCTGAGTCCCCAGGTTCCTGCTGCACTGCAGGGAGTAATTAGAGGTGGACTGTAGTTCATGATCAAAGGTCACTCTTGGTGGGCAATCCTTGGGGCGATAATGCACATTGACCAAGTTCCATTCTCACTGGGCACCCATGGGAGGCACAGTTGGTAAAGACACCCAACCTGAGTGGTGAGATGTTCGCCCCCAGGTGAAGACTTGGTAGTTGGTGGTATCAGATCAGCTCCCATGTTTCTCCCCGACACCTGACTCTGGCAGGGAGCTTGGGGAGTTTCTCTCACCCAGCTCTTACTATGTGGTTGACCTGTCCTGATATGGAAACTTCCTTAGGATCTTCTCCCTTCTCTCAATAAAGCTTGACTATTTAACTTGATTCCCTTGGACAGCAAGGAGATCAAACCAGTCCATCCTAAAGGAAATCAATCCTGACTATTCATTGGAAGGACGGAAGCTGAAGTTGAAGCTCGAATACTTTGGCCACCTGATAGGAAGAGCCAATTCATCGGAAAAGACCCAGATGCTGGGAGAGATTGAGGGCAGGAGGAGAAGGGGCTGACAGAGGATGAAAAGGTTGGATGGCATCATTGACTCAATGGATGTGAGTTTGAGCGAACTCTGAGAGATAGTGAAAAACAGGGAAGCCTGGTGTGTTGCAGTCCATGGGTTGCAGAGTTGGACAAGACTGAGTGACTGAGCAACAATTTAACTTGGTAACTTATGTAACCATGAAAACGGAACAAATTGTTGCTTTGTTTTCATATGGTTCAGTTCAGTCGCTCACTTGTGTCTGACTCTTTGCGACCCCATGAATCGCAGGACGCCAGGCCTCTCTGTCCATCACCAACTCCCGGAGTTCACTCAGACTCACATCCATCAAGTCGGTAATGCCATTCAGCCATCTCATCCTCGGTCATCCCCTTCTCTTCCTGCCCCCAATCCCTCCCAGCATCAGAGTCTTTTCCAATGAGTCAACTCTTCGCATGAGGTGGCCAAAGGAGTACTGATTTCCTTTAGAATGGACTGGTTGGATCCCCTTGCAGTCCAAGGACCTCTCAAGAGTCTTCTCTAACACCACAGTTCAAAAGCATCAATTCTTCAGTGCTCAGCTTTCTTCACAGTCCAACTCTCACATCCATACATGACTACTGGAAAAACCATAGTGTTGACTAGACAGACCTTTGTTGGCAAAGTAATGTCTCTGCTTTTTAATATGCTATCTAGGTTGGTTATAATTTTCCTTCCAAGGTAAGGCAGGCTTAATTTTCAAAACTTCCTTGGAGGTGTGGGGAAAATGACCTTTCCATTCTTCAAAGAAAATGAAGAAAGCAGAACATATNAAAAAAAAAAAAGGAAAACAGTATTGAAGTGACCTTTGTCACACAGCTCAAGGGTCCTTGAGATCTTTACTTCAGCCCCTTTCAGTGGTAGGGTTCTAGGGTCTTCTTCTGAGTCCCCAGGTTCCTGCTGCACTGCAGGGAGTAATTAGAGGTGGACTGTAGTTCATGATCAAAGGTCACTCTTGGTGGGCAATCCTTGGGGCGATAATGCACATTGACCAAGTTCCATTCTCACTGGGCACCCATGGGAGGCACAGTTGGTAAAGACACCCAACCTGAGTGGTGAGATGTTCGCCCCCAGGTGAAGACTTGGTAGTTGGTGGTATCAGATCAGCTCCCATGTTTCTCCCCGACACCTGACTCTGGCAGGGAGCTTGGGGAGTTTCTCTCACCCAGCTCTTACTATGTGGTTGACCTGTCCTGATATGGAAACTTCCTTAGGATCTTCTCCCTTCTCTCAATAAAGCTTGACTATTTAACTTGATTCCCTTGGACAGCAAGGAGATCAAACCAGTCCATCCTAAAGGAAATCAANGATCAGCTCCCATGTTTCTCCCCGACACCTGACTCTGGCAGGGAGCTTGGGGAGTTTCTCTCACCCAGCTCTTACTATGTGGTTGACCTGTCCTGATATGGAAACTTCCTTAGGATCTTCTCCCTTCTCTCAATAAAGCTTGACTATTTAACTTGATTCCCTTGGACAGCAAGGAGATCAAACCAGTCCATCCTAAAGGAAATCAATCCTGACTATTCATTGGAAGGACGGAAGCTGAAGTTGAAGCTCCAATACTTTGGCCACCTGATACGAAGAGCCAATTCATCGGAAAAGACCCAGATGCTGGGAGAGATTGAGGGCAGGAGGAGAAGGGGTTGACAGAGGATGAAAAAGTTGGATGGCATCATTGACTCAATGGATGTGAGTTTGAGCGAACTCTGAGAGATAGTGAAGAACAGGGAAGCCTGGTGTGTTGCAGTCCATGGGTTGCAGAGTTGGACAAGACTGAGTGACTGAGCAACAATTTAACTTGGTAACTTATGTAACCATGAAAACGGAACAAATTGTTGCTTTGTTTTCATATGGTTCAGTTCAGTCGCTCACTTGTGTCTGACTCTTTGCGACCCCATGAATCGCAGGACGCCAGGCCTCTCTGTCCATCACCAACTCCCGGAGTTCACTCAGACTCACATCCATCAAGTCGGTAATGCCATTCAGCCATCTCATCCTCGGTCATCCCCTTCTCTTCCTGCCCCCAATCCCTCCCAGCATCAGAGTCTTTTCCAATGAGTCAACTCTTCGCATGAGGTGGCCAAAGGAGTACTGATTTCCTTTAGAATGGACTGGTTGGATCCCCTTGCAGTCCAAGGACCTCTCAAGAGTCTTCTCTAACACCACAGTTCAAAAGCATCAATTCTTCAGTGCTCAGCTTTCTTCACAGTCCAACTCTCACATCCATACATGACCACTGGAAAAACCATAGTGTTGACTAGACAGACCTTTGTTGGCAAAGTAATGTCTCTGCTTTTTAATATGCTATCTAGGTTGGTTATAATTTTCCTTCCAAGGTAAGGCAGGCTTAATTTTCAAAACTTCCTTGGAGGTGTGGGGAAAATGACCTTTCCATTCTTCAAAGAAAATGAAGAAAGCAGAACATATTAAGTTTCCATATGCAAACTATCAGAACCAGCACCAATCTAAACGATTGGGTCACCTCTAATTTCTCTTCTGGGTTGAACAAACTATGAATTAAAAGCCAGGATCAACAGAATATTCTTTTTGCTCCCAGTACCACTGATTACATGGAGAAAATCTTACCCCCATAGGCTCTGGATCTGTGAAACTTTTAGTCTCCAAAGCACAGAGGTATGAATGGCAGCCTGCAACCTGAACCTGTATGGCCATGGCTTAATGGATTTGTGGAAGCTTGGCATGAACTCAGAAAGTCAGTCTCTAAATATATTCCTTATGAATTTGATGGTTATCTAAATTGATCAGCATGCTAATTTCTTACCAGTAGGAGTCCTTGGACTTGCTCAAAGGGATATAGATGGGCACATGAGTTAGGGAAAATGGCAGGCAACCACAATCAATTGCTTCACATTTGAAGAGTCATAAGCAAACATCTAAGACCTTCCTCCTATGTGGACTGACATTTTCCTTGGTAGCTCAGGCTGTTTAATCAAGTTTTATGCTGCTGCTTGAAGCATGACAAGCTTTGCCATTCTGAGTTTGTTCAAGTCAACTAAAATATTCCAGAAGTCTTTCGGAGCTGCTCAGAGGCTAGGCTCTAGCCCCAGGTATCTGACTGTGCCATATGTATAACTTGATGACGAGAGCTTAGTTTTTCATTCATTTATTCATATTTCCATTTATTCATGAATCCATCGGGACATCCATACATCCATTATTGGGACATTAATTATACAGCAGGCACCATGAGAGGCAATACACGATTCTTGTATACCTCTCTTTGGAAATAAAGGTCAGGAAACAGGAAGGGACCCTTCTGCGTTTTACTCTCAGGTGGCACTGAGCCCTCAAGGGGGTATGCATTGCAGCCAGTATTTCGGTTGTTATGGGGAAGTCGCTGCTGTGAGCAGTGGTCTGGGATCAGACTGCCCTTCCTGCCTCTGCAGGATACAAAAGAGTCTTCATACTGATCCTGCAAGGAGGCAGGCTCTCCCAGGGAGTGAGGAGGGCTCCCCACTTTCTCTTTAAATTCCAGGCTCACTACAAAGAGCATTTAGAACTCCACACGGGGCACACATCTCCCCAGGCTCCTCTTTGCTCCCGTTGTCCCCCTGCACACGCTGAAGGGAATTAGATGCTGCTCCAATGTAACCCAGAATTCATTAATAATCCAAGCACGTGCTGCCTCCAAGGGAGGCATGAAGATGAAACGACCTAACTGTGTCTACCTGAAATCAAAGCAATTAACCTAGACATTTTCACCCCCGGGACTCCATGCTCTCATCTATTTCCATCCTCAGAAGGGCTCAAAGTTTATACTCAAAGTGTATACTTTTGCCAGGGATAGCAGATCTCCCTTCTCTTCTCCAAAAGTCAGAGAGCCCTTCGCTGGCCAGTAGGAGAGATCCTGGGAACTGTATTCATGACCTTCCTGAATGGAGATTATGTGAAGCGTCTCAGAAAAACTTCAGAAACTCAAGCTGCAGGGCCAGAGACGGCCCACGTGTCTCATCTGAAAGCCCGCGTGCCTCCTGGGCTGCTGGAAGGAGTTGCTGTGCAGGCAATGCGCACAGGCTGGGCTCCGGAGCGCTTCTGGAAAGCATCCCAGGGGCACTGGTGGTAAAGAACCCGCCTGCCAATGTGGGAGATACAGGAGACGTGGGTTTGATCCCTGCGTCGGGAAGATCCCCTGAAGAAGGGCATGGCAACCCACTCTAGTATTCGTGCCTGGAGAATCCCATGGACGGGGGAGCCTGGTGGGCTACAGTCCAAGGGGTTGCAAATAGCTGGACATGACTGATCAACTGAGCACGCACACACACACGAAAGAGAGAAGGTGTGCCAAGGGGGAAAGTGAAGGAGATGAATGAGACCTTAAGTGGTCCCCTCCCCCCTGCATCCCCCTGCTCCCCTGCCCCCATGCCCACAGAGGGCTGTTCCAGGCTCCTGTGGTTCTCTCAATGTTGAAGCTGCAGGAGCCAAGATTCACAGGCTGGGCCGGGTTGAGCAGAAAGGCCCCCTTCTTGGGGAGGCGGGTGTCTCTCTCCTGTTGGAAGGAAGCCTGGTGTTCACTCACGTCTTCCTGCTCCAGGGCTCTCTACTGAGCCAGGTTTTCAGGCTTCTGTCTTCTCAGCACCAGCAACCCCTGGAGTGTAGCCTGTAATTCTGGACCAGTGACATTGGAGGTGAACAAGGCTGAAATGAGAGGTCTAAACTCACTCCTCCCAACACAGCCCAACCAAACATGGAGGGTGAAGTGTGTTTTCTCTGGAGTGTATCTAACTGGATTCAAGTCCCAGCTCCGCCACTCACTAAACCTGTCTAAACCTTAGTTTCCTTGCCTTAACATGGAAATAGAAGTGCCTAAGTTGCGGTATTGTTAAAGGGTAATAATGTACTTCTGGAAATGAGCCCGATGCTTGACTCATGGTAAGGACCCCATGTGGTGCCTGCTAAGTCACTTCTGTTGTGTCTGACTCTGTGATCCCATGGACCGTAACCTGCCAGGCTCCTCTGTCCATGGTATTCTCTGGGCAAGAAAACTGGAGTGGGTTGCCATGCCCCCCTCCAGGGGGTCTTTCCAACCCAAGGACTGAAGCGGCTTCTCTTGTGTCTCCTGCATCGGAAGCTGGGTTCTTTATCACCAGCACTGCCTGGGAAGACCCAGCTGTTACTGGGGGTCTGCTTCTCCCTTTCATCTTTCCCCTGGGCACAAAGTCTTGGCAATGAGCCCACGCCATGGACGTCATTAGGGAATAAGTGTGCGGAGTCCCCTGAAGAGGTGCTTATTAATATGGAGTTGTCCTTGAGTTGCCCTTTAGAGAGAGATTTCTTTTCCAGTTCAGATGAGACTCTGGAAAGTCTGCAACCACTCAAAGCCCAGGGAGGGGGGCGTTTCTGTCTGAGAAGGTAGAGCATGGCTGTCTGGGCTCTGCTGACGTCCCAGGGGCTTCTCCACGCAGTGCCCTTCAGCTGAACCCCAGCAGCCCACATCTGCCCCTCTTCGCAGAGAAGCGACGTGACAGAAAGTATAGAAAGCTTACCTGAGATTCGTGGGGCATGGAGTTGGAAACAGTTACAGAGAGGTAGGTCTGAAGCCTTAACTGAAGAGATAATGGTCAAACCGTTCCCAAGGCAAAAAACAAACAAACAAACAAAAAAACCTGAGCCTCATATTCAAGAGGAACAATGAACTCCAAGCAAAAGAAATGGAAAGTAAACCACAGCTAAGAATATCATAATAAAACTGCTAGAAATCAAAGACAAAGAGGAAGTACTTTAAAATAGCTGGAGGAAAAGGACAGACTTTCTCCAAAGTAGTAAAAGTAAGGCTGACTTCTGATTTCTGCTGACCTCTCTACAGAGATAAAGATAAAGCAATGAGATGATGTTTTCAAATTGATAAAGAGCATAGCTGCTAGCCTTGAACTGTATGGCAAGAAGCAATTTTTTTTTTAATTAAGGCAAAATAAAGGAAATTTTGAAAAAGAAAAATTATCCCAGGTGGTACAGATCAAAATTTCAAGGATGAATGATTCCTGATAGTGTTAAATATATGGGTGAATAAAAGCAAATATGGCCATTTATAGCAGTAATATAATATCTCATGAAGCTTAAACTGTTAATAGAATGAAAATCATGACAATGAAGTAGGGCATGGTGAAGAATTCTGGAGTTTTCCTGAGAAAAGGACTGGATCTTAGGAGAACATGACTTGAGAGAGTCCTGGGGAACCAGGGTTTAGGGTGACTTTAACATGGGTCTTGCAGGTAGTAGCTGTTCGGGGCTGAGTAGAGTTTATGATGTACTTGCTTTAAGACGGGTGGTAACAGTGGGATGGAGATCTTGAAATGTCTCAATGAGCAAGTTATCCATTCAAATGTGTTAGCTGTTGAGTTAGCTAATAGCCTTAACTATCAGGTTCAAGGATTTCCTGGAACAGGCAGTTAAGTCATTGCATGGTACCAATATTGGTTTATTTTTTTAATAAAGTAGAAGCTATTATATTTAGTCTAGCAAGATTTTGATTCAGGAATAAATGCAATAAATTATTGTTGAAGAGGGGAGAATACTCTCCTCCTACAAAAAATAAACAAACATGTAATATTCTAGGGGCCAAAATCACTAAATAAGGCTTTGCTTTTCTGAAAATCTGGTTTGATTTGGTCTTGTAATATACTGAGAAATTTCACTGAAGAAACAATTTCAGTTATTATTAACATCATTCATATTCACACACATAAAACCCATATCTTACAATCAAAGTATCCTCTTCTGTGTTGACAGGGGCCATATTTTGGACATCATTAAGACCAGGTGTCCATTCGGCACCCTTTCCTAAATCATTATGCCCAAATGAGAATTTATAAGTGAGTTTTTCCCTCCTCTCTGAATGACTTTTCAGACTCAAAATCTGTATAAGTGAGTTTTATCCTCCTCGCTGACTGATTTTCCAGTCTGTTGTGTGACAAAACTCAATTCCGCTAAATAGATTTTTGTGTTCGAAGTTTCATACTGATAAAGAAAATCTGAGTCTGTATTCTGGAATAGCAGTGAATCCAAATGAAAAAAATGGTAGCTAATAACTTGTTTCATAAAATCTAGCTGGTGTCTTTGTTTCCACGCACCTATAATCAAGACAGGAGAAGGAGCGGCCCAGTGATCTGCCGCCCACGCGTGCCAGCACTGTTAGGACAGAGGTAGAAGATTGTCTGCTCAATCCCAATTAATTCTGTGTAGGATGCTTTCGATGATCACTCCTCTTATTATTAGTTCGGTCCTTACTCTTTAATCTATGGAGTGTATATGGCTGTAGAAAAAGTCCTTGCGGAAAGTGGCAGGGGGTTTATGGGAACAGCTCTTTGTGATTATCTTGTCTGTTCTAATACACTATGCCTTTGATGGCTTTTCCCCTCAGAAAACTTACCAGCAATACTTATGTGTATTCTTATAACTTTTTTATGAAAGAAAATGACAACTGGATCCTCCAGAAACCCTCAAACATCTGTTAGTTCAATCACTCCTGTGTTCTGCTCCTGAAATGTGGAGCCCGTATCAATTTCTGAACTCCCTGCTTACAGAAACTTGTAATCTCTCAATTAAATCAAATTGCATTTAGCACTGCAACAGATTTGAGTCAGTCTTTGCTCGTCTCTGGATATCATCACTGGGATATGCTGAGGGGTATCACTTTATCATGTTTGACGTTATTCTTTGGAAAAAGTGTCTGGTCTACTAAAACCTAGGAACCATGATTTGATTTCAGGAGCCTCTTATCTTCTGGGATTTAAAAATCACGTAGAGGCCCAATTCTACCACAAACGTATTAATCATGAAGACTGTAAGGAGGACTCAGGAAAAGTGTCATGGCCACATTCTGAAATAGTTCCGTGTCTGGGAAAGACGCAAAGGTTTCGTTTGTTCATTTTTTTGGTCCACATTGAGTTTATTTGGAAACAGGGGACAAATAAGAAGATCTGGGTAACCACCTACCCAGGTAATTCCTGGAGGAGGATATCTTCTCAGAGATGTGCCCCAAATTAGGCTGTATTAGAAACACTGTCATCGCCTGCTGGTGATGCTCTTTCCAAGCTGGATGGGAGATCAATGGTAATGACTGATGGACTGATCTGCAAGGTGCAGAGTGAAGCATTGTGTTTACTAACAGGAAGATGAATGCAGAAAGTAAACAGAAAATCTTACTTCAATGCCCGTTGTCAGTTCCCTGGGAAACAGATGACGGTGGCTGAATTTCTTTCTGTTTCGCTAGCAGTCTAGATAACTTCCAAGAACAGTAACCTCCTTACAAATATGAATCACTAAACTGCATAGATTTCAGTGCTTGTTATTAGGCATTATTCTGTCAAATACAAAGCTTGAAATTAAAAAAAAATTATGAACTGATTGAATTTGGTGTCATATCTGGACTTCTTTAGACCCATCAAATACCGAGGGGGTTTTTCAGGCTCTTGAATTGGTATCTTCTTGATTGATAGTGAGCAGCATCAATCTATGATTAGAAAGACTGGGATTTAAATGCCAGCTCCAATGTTCACTACGTGGTTCACTCTAAGCAAGATGCTTAATATTTCAGGATTTGAAATATTGTAGTATAAATAATTCATAAGGTTGATTAGACCATTCAGGGAAAGATTTCTAGTAAATGAACTGTGTGTGACCTAGGATGAGCATTCTTTCCTGTTTTCCTTTTAAAATAAAATGGGATCATCAGTTCAGTTCAGTTCAGTTCAGCCACTCAGTCATGTCCGACTCTTTATGACCCCATGGACCACAGCACACCAGACCTCCCTGTCCATCACCAGCTTCTGGAGTTTACCCAAACTTATGTCCATCAAGTCGGTGATGCCATCCAGCCATCTCATCCTCTGTCGTCCCCTTCTCCTCCTGCCCCCAATCCCTCCCAGCATCAGGGTCTTTTCATGGAGAGGTACAATTCCTTGGCCAGAAAGACAGCTTCTCCTCTATGGGAATTTCAGCTCATATGCTTGTTACTGAGTCAAGGCAGGTGCTCATTTCAGAGAGCCTGATGGTACGGCATTAAATAGGGGGAAGGGGAATGATCCCAGGCCTATTACGTGCCACAGGATTTGAGCGAGATGCTTCTTGAGTCTCAGTTTGCTCATCAGTCAAGAACAAATGATGGTGGGGAAAAGGAGTTATTAGAAAATCTTAATTTAGGGAAGCTACCCAGACACATATTTTCCATCACAGAATTCAGCAATATAGCATTTTTCCCTGGCCAAATCCCACAGGACTCATCTCTAAATAAACTAAAACTCCCATGGGAAACTAGGTTCACCTTAAAATTCTTCCTTGTTCCTTAGCCTCACAGCCAGCCCCATGCCCATTTGTGCGAAACAAAAGAAAGTATGTCTCCTCCCTTGGTTGTCAACAGAGTGCTTGACTTTTAAATAGAATTATACAGAGATAGGGGCTTCCCAAGTGTCTCAGTGGTAATGAATCTGCCTGCCAATGCAGGAGACGCAGGAGATTTGAGTTTGATCCCTGGGTCAGAAAGGCCCCTTGGAGGAGGAAACGGCAGCCCACTCCTGTATTCTTGCCTGGAGAATCCCATGGACAGAGCAGCCTGATGGGCTACAGTCCATGGGGTTGCAGAGTCGGACAAGACTGAGCACGCATGCACACATACAGAGATCACCAGGCAGAGGAAGGCCAAAGTAAACAAAGGCAAAAAATGAAGAGGCAAAGTGAAAAAGGGCAGAGGAAAGAGGCCTGGAACAGAAGGGACCTAAAGCGAAACATACAACAAAATCTACTCGTGCACACAGATGGGAGGAAACAGTGGGTTTATTAAGAACTGGGTAGTCTCTTACAGATAGCTATTTTCTTCACTTATAATAATAAGGCAAAAAAACATTCTGATAAGTTCTAAGTGACGGCAGAAATAAAACATCCAGGAAGAGAGTCAGAAGATAAAATCGAGAGCTCTGCTGCGACAGAGAGAAAATCGAAAAGAAACAGTGCCGGCTCTAGGCCTGCCTTTTCACATAGGGTAGCCCCTGGCTCCTTGTGGCGAGTCCAAAGTGCTGGGATTATTAGATACACGCCAGATTTTGAAGACTTAGTACAAAATAAAGAAAGTGGGATAGTCCAATAGTATTTTTATACTGGTTATATTTAGCAATAATATTTTATATATGCTAATCACTTCAGTCGTGTCCGACTCTGTGCGACCCCATAGACGGCAGCCCACCAGGCTCCCCTGTCCATGGGATTTTCCAGGCAAGAGTACTGAAGTGGGTTGCCATTGCCTTCTCTGATTTTAAAATATAATTTTCAAGTACTAGTATTTAACATTTATTAATAATAAGATGCTATTGATTTAAATGAAACATTTTGAAGAAAATCTTTTCTGGTACTTGGTAGAGAAAGCAGGTTCTATTGTTTATCTCAAGTATATGTGTTTGGCCTTTTCTGGCCCTCCCACCAGCTCTGGGCGTCTTGAGAATCCAGCCTGAAATTCATAAGCTTGGGTAAATTGCAAAGTCTTCTTTCCAAGCCCAAGCACTGAGTTCTTATTTCTGTTTGATGGCTCAAACGGGCTCTGTTTCCCTGTTTTCAAGGCTGGATTCTAGATCCCTCATTTGGTCTGAAATCCCTTTAAGACCACAGCGGGATACTGGCCGTGTCCATCTCTGCTGTTTGCCTTCTCTATTCACGATTCCAGCTGTCGTCTACTAGAAGTCACTCTTAGACTCCTAGTTCATTTGTGTGACTGCCGTTTATCGCTTTGCTTGTTAAACAGAAAACTGGGTTGCGCTTCAAAGTGTTGTTTCCCTCATTAGAGGTTCTTGGTAAATCTGCTTTTTTGCATTTGTTTGCTCCTACATCCTTTTCTCCGACCATCATGCATTTTTCAGTGGCTGGACACCTAATGAGACAGAATCAGAAGATGCCTCCAAGTGATCCAGCTTCCCAANTGTTTCCCTCATTAGAGGTTCTTGGTAAATCTGCTTTTTTGCATTTGTTTGCTCCTACATCCTTTTCTCCGACCATCATGCATTTTTCAGTGGCTGGACACCTAATGAGACAGAATCAGAAGATGCCTCCAAGTGATCCAGCTTCCCAAGCTGCAACAAGGCTGGCTTGGATTTGCAATTAAAAGCAAGTTGAAAAGAGAAAGAAGAAAGCAAGTAATTAAGCAGCAACAAGGTCTTGGCAGAAGTTGTCAAATGAATAATTTAATAAAGCAGTTTGGACCTGGCTCCCTCTGGCTCCTGCTTCCTGTAAAAGCTGGGTGCCTGCCTCCCGTCCTCTTTGTCCTGCTCAGACAAAAGGGCCAGCTGGAACTATGGGGAGTGAGGGAAGTGGGGGACCGTGTGTGACAAATGTTTTGTAGTGAGTTGGCAGCTGGAGGGAGGCTCTGCCAACAAGGGGATTGCTGGGAGGGGTGTTTGTTTAAGGATTCCCAACATCCGGAAGGAAGGTACATAAAATAATCTTTTAGAAGCAGCCTGGTCTGACATTGAGGTTTCAAGGTCCCATGCACCCCGGGGCTGGGAGGGAATCTGCAATTTCAGAGTTTCGTATTTAATCCTCCTCTTTTTAGCAACTAACCCCAAACCTATGATTACGCCCTTCTGGCCATCTTCTGGCCAGATTTAACATCTGAGCCGCCAGTTTAATTTGTAACTTCTGGGTTCAGTAATAATATGAAGAGAGGGAGAATTATAAAGAGACAGGGGGGTGAGGGTCAGAGACCACGCAGCTGAGCCTGAGCCTCCCTGTGGTCAGCCACCCATGACCCCGTGTCTCAGCGCCCCCATCAGGAGCACCCTGTGTGTGGCCACTCTTGCTCTGGATCCAGGACTGATGTCACGGGGAAGGTTCCTTCCGCTCTGTACACCCGGGCTCACCCATGCTCACTTGAGGGCTGGCAGTGGATCCTGAAGTGTGTCTCCACTTGCAGGATTTCTCACTGATGATACCGATTTGTGTCCACTCCTGTGTGTGTGTCTGTGTGTGTGTGTGTGCGCGCGCGCACATGTACAGCAGGATGCCCCAGAGGAAACAAAGACATGTTTGAAGAATGCAAGGGGTCGTGAAAGGGACTGGACGGTGTCTCCTGAGTGGATAAAAGTGACCTCAGTCTTCTAACAGGAAGCCTTGTGTGGTGGGAGGTTCTGAGTATACAGTAGGTGCTCAAGAAATGCTTATTGTCCTTGAGAAACTGGTGCTGAGTTAAAGACTTCCATGTGAGTCTAGGAGTGTGGGAACATATTTAGAAAAAGGAGGAAAATGAAAAGGGGGATGTGTTTGCAGAGAAAGGCCATTTCTGCACTGAGAGGGGGTGGAACTAACTGGAAAATTAAGTGGCCATGTCCTGGGAAAGAGGAATGTTGGAAGGGACATCAGTGAAGGACATTCATGTCTGTTTACCTCCAGG
>SJYA01012524.1:0-11721 GCA_006410615.1 Neotragus moschatus
GTGCTTTAAAGATTAATTTCTTCCAATTCCAGAAGCTTTAAGCCACAATTGCAAACGCTTAACTGGTTGGTGACAGTGCAGACAGTCAAGGGTCTCCCTGGCCCCCTGGAGGGTACAGCCCACATCCTGCTTCAGCATCTGACTTTGCTCACGAGCCATAAGCTGTGCTCAAGTGCCTCTTCTGTGGTCCTAACCCACGAAGATGCCAGGACGCACCTGCAGAGGGAGATGCTTCTGCCCGTGCCAGACCATGACCTCAGCCTCTTAAAGGCTGGCCTGAAGGAAGTCGGGCTTCAGGGGGTCCTGAGCATGGAGACCCTCCACTCTGTGATCCCAGAGCAGAGCTCTCTCCTCCTTTCTGAGCCTCACGACCTGATCTCCAGCCAGAGTTTAGCTTTCCAGCCCCTCTCCCACATGGCAAGACAGCCTCCCCGAGGCCTCTGCTTGACCTGGGCTTCCCCTCGGGTAATTTCGCGGCCTCAGGCCTAGAATGTTTTCAGAGGAAACAAGTAGCAAGCATCACTTCATTCCACAAAATGCAGCCCAGGATCAGCGCAGTCAGTCAGGCTGCACTGCCGGGCGCTCGCAGCGGAGGTGGCAACACCGAGCTCCAGGCTTCAGCCCGACGGGCTTGCTCTTCATCTGAGGCGACCTCACTCCTTCAGCCAGCAGGCCCGTGGTGCCAGAACTGAGTCATTTCTCACAGTACAAGACACTCAGGAACGCGGGGAAGCACATGCAGACGGAAGCTCCTAGGTCTGGACACACATCAGTGCTCGCCGCTCAGTCATGTCCCACTCTCGGCGACACTGTGGACGGTGGCCTGCCAGGCTCCTCTGTCCACGGGGTTTCCCAGGCAAGAATTCTGGAGTGGGCTGTCATTTCCTTCTCCAGGGGAATCTTCCTGACCCAGGAAGTGAACCTGGGTCTCCTGCATCGCAAGTAGACTGTGTTACATGTAATTTAACATACAGGTCTTCAGTGAGTCATTCTGAAAACCAAGCCTGTCTGTCTTGCAGTGAGCAGAGCTGTGCAGCAGCCCAGGACCCATGAGAAGTGCCTTGGAGACCAACAGGACAGAACCCACTGCCTTCTGAACACACCCCGTGAACAGAGATTTATTTTTGCAGACAGACTCTTCCATGACTCCTTTACCTTGCGTTTCGTGTTGTTGACATCGCGTGTGGACAGATATTCAGTGAATCTGTGTGCCTGCCGCTCATTGTTTTAGACATCAGGACCGCCTGTGACGTGTCATGCTGTGAAATGGCGGAGAGCAAGCTTATCCTGAATAGGTGACATCAGGCATTTCTTTAGAAACATAAGCAGAGTCAGCAGAATCTAAAAGTATATTTTCATATAGCATATGGTATCAATATTTTATTATTTTTACAACTAAATTCCCAGCGTATTATTTGGAACTGCATGAAAAAGAAAGGACGAACCTCGGTGTGGAGAATCTGTGTACATGCTCGGGCTAATTTCATTGGTCCTCCTGTAAAATAACTGTAAAGCAGAATCCAGACACTGTGCGATATGTAAATACTGTAAATAAGACGCAAGTAATAAATGAAGTGTTTGTTACAGTGACGTCTTCAGAGTGACTCTCTACTTCTGAACAAGCTTATCCGGGAAATTTGTGATGTACACATCTTCACGAGACATAAATAGTGGCAGAAGTCACAGAACATAAAAGGCATAAATGAAGCGAGAAAGCTGCACCCTCCGGTAAGGGGCAGGCGGCATCTTCTAGCGTGGTGCTGCACTGGCGGCATACTCCGTACAGTGCCTGACTCGGCAGCGAGTAGTTCAAGGGAGTTTGCCTCTGTTTCCTATATGACTTTGTAATGGAAACGTTAAACTAAGAGGGGCCTTAAAACTTCCAAGAAGCTCCAGGTTTTATACATGTATATACTTTGAACAAATCTGACGGATCTAACTTTTTCTAAGACAAGTGAATTCAGCAGGGAGTTTTTCTGTTCAGATGATCCCTGGTCTGAGTACAGCCTAACACGCATGTGCTGGTGCTTCAGGCGTGTCCGACTCTGCAACGGCACAGACTGCAGCCTGCCAGGCTCCTGTGCCCATGGGCTTCTCCAGGCAAGAACACTGGAGGGGGTGCCATGCCCTCCTCCAGCGGGTCTTCCCGACCCAGGATCTGGTCTGTGGCTCCCGAGGCTCCTGCACTGCAGGTGGGTTCTATACTGCTGAGCCACCAGGGATGCCCCGGACATAGCCTAGGGACAAAGTCAACTAGAATCCTAGGATTTGTGTGATAATCCGCATGAAAGACATAAACATTAAGGAAAGTAAACTATGAACATGAAAGGACAGAGGAAAAACGTCTCCTGCTCTGAGACTCCTGAGCAGTTACTGAACGGCCAGGACTCTGGGGCAGCTTCTGAAGCGCTTCACTTTCCTGTTTTCCAGCTGCAGTTAAACTTTTCCCCTTGATTCTTTACTTTTTAGAGCTGCCATCATCAAATCCTCAGTCTACCTCTCAAGTCTTCAGGATAAGAGGCTCACGTAGCAGTCTTCTGGCCAAACCTCCCCAGCGTTTCACCTCTGCTACCCGACAACAGCCTTATTTGCCCCTCAGGCCCAAGTCAGTTTAGGACTAAATGCCCCCACCTGAGACCCTCATAAGACTGAGGGCTGGACACCATGCCTCTGTGCTCTCCCTGCTGCGAGTGACCGTCACTCAGACTGATCTGAGACTCAGTCCCCCCAGGGCTTCAGGTCACCAGCTCTGGACCAGGGTGAAGACTCGGAGGAACAGTCTCTCTTGGGGCCCCAGCCCCACCCTCTGCTGAGGGTACAGGGAGGCAAGGCGGCTATGGCCGAGGGCCACCACCTTCCCCCACGAACAGGTGAGTCCAGTGGAAGCAACTCGCTTGCTCAGCAGGCCCGCTCCTCAGGCTTCTGCCCGACCCTGAGCAGACAGGCACACCCCACCCCACACAGGGACGGGGAGCCCAGGCGTTCTGACTCTTCCTCACCTCAGTAAAAAGCAGGCAGACACAAGACTTGTACCACAGTTGTATTTTTGTAATTTCCCCAGTTTATTTGAGAACAATTTTTTCTGACATGTGAATTTTAGATCAGTTATTTCAAAGTGCGCACAAGTTATGTACATTTCCCTATAACCAGGCGCTGACAAAAGAATACTTAATATATCAATATTTAAGCATTCCAACATAAAAGGACTTTTTCCAACTTCATACTTTTTCCCACACAAGGTGATGTACAATTGGCACTCAGGCAATCTTACGCGCGTAGAAGCGGACAGTCCCCAAACTGACGAGATGAGCCAGCAAACACGTCCTTCTGGACGCGACTGCATTTCCAGAGGCAAAGGGGTTCGAATGGCAACATGGAAGGTGACTCCCTCATGAAACGGGCCACAGACACAAACCAAGGAGAGAAGGTGCTGAGACGAGGCCCGAGAGGCCCGCTCCTCCTTGTCCTGAGAGCGCGCGCCGTGAGCAGGTGGCAGCTCACCCTGCCAGGCGCCAGGCACTGGCGAGGGGCTGCGTGGGCATGGCCCGGCCAGAGGGAGGGGCTGCGCGGGCCCCGAGGGGCCTCTCACTTCACTCCCCGAGGGTCTCCTGTGCTGCCACACTACTTGGACTGCTCCGCTGCTTTTGTAACTGGGGCATAGTAGGAGGGTTAGCTAGTCTAAGGAACTCTTACCCATAAACTATCCGAAGCAAAGGGCTTTATTTACTCTTTCACCAAACACAAAGACTGATTTCCATCCACAATTATTTTTTCAGGCGAGAAACAGTGAGTCAACTGAAGAGAGGGCTGCGGCCTTGGCTCGGGAACGGCGACGCTGCTGACGCTGGACACACGGCCTGGGGGGACGAGCCTGGGCCGCAGCGGGACGGCTGGTCAGCGAGCCTTCTCCAGGAAGGCCCTGCAGCACCGCGTGCACTGCTGGTAGACGGTCTCAAAGTCAGCCTCGTTGCCCTGGGAGGACAGGGAGAGGGAGAGGGACACGCCTGCTCAGGAATTCGCCTTCAGGGAGCCTGCCTCTGACCCCAACGGGCAGGCGCTCGCGCGGGCTCTTGGTGCCTTGCCCCTGGCTGTGAGCATCAGGATGGAAGTGAGACCACACTTACATAATAGGGATCTTCAATGATAAGTTGTTTTTGTGGATCATAGCTCCCGAGCAGCTCGATTTTCGCTCTGCAGTTTTTAACTTGATTACTTTTTCTATTCAAATCTCTGTAAAATTGAAACATGAACTTAGTTTTCCAATCTGTGGCTTCCAGTTAAACTGGGACATCTGCTAGGGTTTTATGAAGCATCCGTATCAAAATCCAGCAAAAGTGACCTGATTTAAAAAGGAAACCAAACACTCGGCAGTTGGGCACAGCCTCTGGGTGGCTGCCCCCGTGGGCTCTCTCTCCCAGGCAAGGGGGCTCCGACGGCAGCAGCTTTCCACAGGATGTGCACTCTCCTCTGAAGCGCAAGTTCACAAAGCACATGGTCAGCAACCGCGCAAGAAGACAGGGTGGAACTCAAAAAGCCACAGGCGGCAGGCTCCCCGGGGAGGTGTCCTGAGCGGACCCTAAGGCCACGCCCTCTGCTCCCACCTCCGCCTTCTCCCTGAGCTTTGTGGGGCCTGATTAACAAACCTCCACAGGGGAGGTCAGCGTTTCACAGGAAACCTGCAGGCCTCAGAGCACAGAGCCTCCCCGAGAGGCCACGAGGCCGAAATGAGAAGGGTGAGTAGGGCTGGGGTGGCAAGGGCTTCGCCACCAGATGCCAACTGCCTCCAGGAACTTCTCTAATAAATACGCCACGTGGAGTTCTCTAGCAAGATACTGCTGATACTGACAAGCTATTCAGCGAGAAAAATGAGGCCAAACAAGTGAAAAAAATAGAAAGTGCACGCATTTTAATGAACTTACTGAAAACCTAGTAAGCTTGGTGCATCTGTGCCTGTCCACTCCACAACAGCGGCTCAAGGAAAGAGTTTCTCTCAACTAAGCGTGTGCTCATTTACGAGTGCGCAGGGAGGCAGCCAGGCTGGTCCTGTCCCCTTGTGTGGGTGGACACTGGGGGCCCGGCAGGCAGGCGGGGACATGCAGCTTGGCCCGTCTCACAGCGGCACACGGCCTCATGGTCCTCTGAACCGTCAGACACACTATGCTCTCTCGTCTTTGCCCCGCTGGCACATTATGTCATGTTGTTTGCCGGGTTTAATTTTCACACAGGTGGCCTACCCTAGACCTCACAAGAGAGGCCTAGGTGGCCAGAGCGAGGTACACACCGCTGCAGAAATGCCAGCAAGTTCCCTCTCACCCAGACTTAGGTCCCGAGGGTCCAATCCATGTGAGGCGACACCACGGCGGCGGCGTGCCTCAGGCCGTGCAGAGCTGAGGCCTGAAGTCCGCCACGTCCACCCCTGAGCCGTGATCCTGGGCCTGGGATGGGCCCCTCTGTGCCTCCAGTTCCCAATGACAGGATGGGGCCAGCGTGCACTTTGGGGTTAGTGTTTTGGCGTGCAGAGCCACTTCTGCCTAAGACCTTAATCTGACAGCTTTCGTTTTTAAGCCGGTTAAGGCCGTCAGCAACTTAAAGGGAGTCGAGTCTGTTCTGGTCGGTCTTTCTTTCGGGGTGGGGCTGGGGCAGCAATAAAGGGCAGTAAGATGAGCCACAATCAAACACCGTGCTGTCCATGAGTCATTACAGCAACGACCAAAACTCTCTCCTCTGCAAAACAGAGAATCACCTTACATATCAGACTCTTCAAAAGGCGCGCCTCAATGTAAACACACCCATGAGACCCAATTCTCAATGACTGGATTTCTCACTCTTCTAAATAAACAATTCTGCATACTATGACCATCACTATTCATTAAAAGTTGAAGGTAATAAAAAATCCTTTGTACAACAAACTGCCTGGCCTATTACTGAAATGAGTCGAAGAGAAATACCCTTTAAAAGTGTGATTACCTCAGATTGCTCTCATCCATACACAGTATGTAATCAAAAGTGGCGAAGTCTTCTTTGGTGACCTAAAAGCAAATGAGAAATCAGAACAGTGTTTACATTCAGAACCATCAAGCCGAGAGGACCAAAAACAACTAAAAAAAAAAAAAAAAAGCTATACTTGAATCTGCTACTAATTAAGTTAAATCATTTAGGGCACTTTAAAGATAAAACAGAGCTAACCTACTAGTAATTTCCTAACACTGTATTACAAAGAGATTTATAAAGTTTCCTAGAGTAATGAGAAGACAGTATTTTATAGGATGTGCGTGCAAAGCTCACACTTCATCTCAGACTTCTTAGAAACAAAGGGCGATACAGCTAGCTTGTTACGCATTTCGTATCTGAGCGCTGCTCCTCCCTCTCCAGGCACTCGTTCTGAGCCCCCGCGACGGGCGCCCACTACAGGGCAGACACTGTCCTCCTCGGGCTTCCCCCGTGCCGGGCGGGCAGCTCACAGGCGTGACTGTGTCTCATGGAAGAATAAAACAGTGAAGAGGGGAGAGGAAGGTGATACGCCACCGGGGTCGGGAAGACGGACTGAGGAAGGAGCACAGGAGTGGCGCCGTCTGGACCGCCTTTCTGGTCTCTGAATACGTGTGATTTGGACGTTACACAGGAGAGTGCCGCTCAATATTTTCACTAATTCTAACCTAAACCTGGCATTTTGGGGGGCTCCCCTCACAGCTCCGCTGGTAAAGAATCCGCCTGCAATGCAGGAGACCCGGTTTCGATTCCTGGGTCGGGAAGATCTGGAAGAAAGGACAGGCTACCCACCCCAGTATTCTTGGACTTCCCTTGTGGCTCGACTGGTAAAGGATCCGCCTGCTATGTGGGAGGCCTGGGTTTGATCCCTGGGTTGGGAAGATCCCCTGGAGAAGGGAAAGGCCACCCACTCCAGTATCCAGAACTAAGAGAGAAACGTTGAGTAACGGTCTCTGGACCCTCTTTCTTCTGATTGATTGAGTGCACTCTGATCTATAATTTGGACACGACACAGAACAGAGTGCCGCTCAGTCTTTTCACTGATTCCACCCTAAACTTTGTATTTCCTGACATTTATGAACACAAGTCTGCTAAAACATAAATGAAAAATTATTTTATGATTATTTCCCGTTATAGTGGCAATAAGAAAGGAGCAACTATATGCAATTTTAATAACCTGTAAGGAAAAGAATCTGAAAAGGAATATATATAACAGGATCACTTTGCTGTACTCGTGAAACTAACACAGCCTTGTAAGTTAACTATGTGTCAACTAGAAAAATGGCAGGAAGGGAGGAGGGAGGAAGGAAAACACGACCCCAAATCAAAGGTAGAGATAATTTCTAGGAAAGCAATTTCAATAACCACCTTCATCACTAAAACAGCCCTCTGAAACACAGCGGCACAGTGACACCACAAGTAAGGCTCTGATAATCTGGTTAAGCAGGGAGTTGATACTCGACTCTAATCAGTGTTGCAAAAGAACAATAAATATACTCATTATTCTGTTAAAAATAATAAACTTTGGCTCTCAGTATGCATTTGCATTCAGTATATTAATAAAATGCTGGAATCAAATTTTGCTCACATTCCCAAGGTACTAGGTTATTTCAACATATATTACAACAAATATTTAGATCAACTTATTAGAACAACTTATTTCCCCAAGTTAGCTGTCTGAAAATGTCCTGGGATTAAGCACTGGTTTTAATTTTGCAACGACTGTGACTGCAGACCCTAAAATTCAGTAACTGACAGCTACATGTAGCGACACGATGTTAAGATGCTAAAATAACTTTCAAAGATTGACAGGTAACATAAAATGCATGGTAAAGGGTTTCCGCTTGCAGCTATAAACGAAACAGCTGTGAAAAAACAGCCCTACTGCTAGAAAAAACTAGAACATGCCCATAAGAACTGAACACTTCTGCACAAGCATCAGCACGCTCCCATGATGGCCAGGCTGAGAAAGGCAAAATCCCACGTGCGTGCGCGGAGCCAAGCGTGCAAACCTGGGGACTCCCTGCTGCGGCAGACAAGCCTGGCCACCCAAGAGGCTGACCTGTCAGAGGCAGCCTGCTCCACCCCCAGAGCACTTGCTGACCCTGCGCCTCGGCCTGAGGTCGGAAGAAAGATCTTAAACTTTTTGGTTGCAGAACGTTTTAACTCTTAAAATATTTACCAAAGTTATTAAAAGTAAAACTGTTATAAACTATTTGCCTAAAATAATAAAAATTCATTACTTGTTGTTATAACATTTCTGCAAATGAAAAGCAGCTACATTTCCACACTGCAACACTGGGAGGAGGAGAGCTGCCCTGTTTCACATTTCCGCGACCTCTTTAACATCTGCTTATTCAAGACAGGTGTTGCTTCAGCATCTGATCGGCTGAAACACGCAAACCCAGCTTCACACAAGTACACAGTGTAAAAGAAGTCTTTTAACACCCATTGTATGACTGTGGATATTCTTTGATCTAGCACCAAAACTCATCACACAGTGGTTTCTCACAGGTTGCCTGCGACGCGGAGCATGAAACCATGTCAGCAAGCTTCTCCTGCTCTGCCCACGCTCACTGCTCAGTCTGACCCTTTGAATGGATCCCTCACTCACACATTTTGGCCGCATGACCGAGGGTCCCTGGACCCCACTGTGGGGACCACGCTTTAGACCCACAAATGGGGCTGCCAGCAGCATCTGAGGACACTGTGGTCACCGCAATGGGGGGGGAAAGTGGGTGCTCAGCATCGAGAGAGCAAAACCAGGTGGCCTCCCGGGCACGAGAAGGCTGGGCGGAAGCACCAGAGGACAACCAGCAATCTCACCAGTTGGAGACGCTGGAGGTAAGGATGTCAAGACGGCCAGAGGAGGAGGGAGACCCCAGAGAGGGGAGCCCGGTCCCCTCCGGGTCTCTCTCAGAGCACCCGATGAGCTCCTAACAGACTCAGCGCAAGAAGCCGAGAGGACAGGGGGCCGGCGGCTGCAGGCCCAGGGAGGGAGAAACAGAACTCAGCCTCCAGACAGAAGCAGGCCCCCCGATCAGGTGGGGTTCCGGAGCTCCCCGGAGAGGAGCTGGCCAGCATGGGCAGAGCCCCGTGAAGCAGGATGAGCTCCCAGTCAGCTCTGAACCAGACCCTCCCCACCAAAGCGAAGCCCCGACGGCGAAGGACCTGAACCCAGAGCGTCCACACGGCTCACACACCGTGCTCGGCATTTAATCCAAATCAGCACGGAAGCAGTAAGCAAAGTGCAAAGAGAGCAGACTCACAGAGGGCCCCGGGGTCAGGCACCAGACCTTATTTTACTGGGTTGGCCAAAAACCTCATTGGGGTTTTTCCAGAATGTTATGGAAAATTCCAAACAAAGTCTTGTTGTTGTTCGGTTGCTCAGCTGTGTCTGATTCTTCGCGACCCCACGGACTACAGCACGCCAGGCTTTCCTGTCCTTCACTGCCTCCCAGAGCTCGCTCACACCCAGGTCCGTTCAGTCAGCGGCGCTGGCCAACCGCCTTGTCCTGCCACCCCTTCTCCTCTTACCCTAACGTCTCCCAGCATCAGGCTCTGCTCCAGTGAAATGGCTCTTGGCATCAGGTGGCCAAAGGACTGGAGTTTCAGCTTCAGCATCATTCCTTCCAACAAATATTCAGGGTTGATTTCCTTTAGGATTAACTGGTTTGATCTCCTTGCAGTCCAAGGGACTCTCAAGAGTCTTCTCCAGCAGCACAGTTTGAAAGCATCAATTCTTTGGCACTCAGCTTCTTTATGGTCCCACATACATACATGACTACTGGAAAACCCACAGCTCTGACTATATGGACCTCTGTCAGTAAAGTAATGTCTGCTTTTTAATATGCTGTCTAGGTTTGTTAAAACTTTTTGGCCAACCAAATAAACAGTTATGATCAGAATTGTTCAAAAAAATATAGGGCAAGATGCATAATTNAGTTTGAAAGCATCAATTCTTTGGCACTCAGCTTCTTTATGGTCCCACATACATACATGACTACTGGAAAACCCACAGCTCTGACTATATGGACCTCTGTCAGTAAAGTAATGTCTGCTTTTTAATATGCTGTCTAGGTTTGTTAAAACTTTTTGGCCAACCAAATAAACAGTTATGATCAGAATTGTTCAAAAAAATATAGGGCAAGATGCATAATTTCACCCGAGAGCTGGAATCAATTTTTAAATGAAATAAAATTTCTTAAAAACAGATATCAAATATTCAACAAAGGCTTATAACAGTTTGAAAACACAGAAAGATTAGTATATCACAAAACAGGTCAGTAGAAAATCTCAGACTAAAAACTGAAGTGAAAAGGATGGAAAAAGTAGGAAAGTCATAAGAAATTTATGTTTAAAATACACTTAGGTTGAATTTCAGAGGAATAAGGGGAAGAAAAATATACACAGATAACAGCCCAGAATTTTCTGATAAAAACCATCAAGACACAATTCAGGAAGTGAAGCTGACCACATACAATTGCCAGAAACTACACACCAAAGAAAAGCTAAAGACAGCAAAAGAAAATGACAGCAAGCGTAGGAAACAAAGTCAGGATGGAGCAGCCGAGCCCTTCCCGATGAAAGCGTCACAGGAGAAACGCTGCCGCCGCTGCGCAAAGGTTCCTAAGTGCAGAGCGTGTTAGGCCACCTGTGCTGCGAGGCTGTTCCACCCAGAGGCGCTGATGGATGACCGCCACTAACTGGAACACACTGAATCCACGCGCGAAGATGCCTGAAGCTCCGCTGTGAGCAGCACGGAGAATCTCACAGAGGAAAGCGCCGACAGAGGATCGCACTAGAGGGTCCTGCTGCCGAAAGGTAGGTGAGCAGGCGCTGCGTGGGGCCCTCTGCAGTAGAGCAGGGGAGCTGGGGAGACGCAGATGCGCCGAGCTCTCAGACATCTGTGCACGTATCGGAGAAAGTTTACAGAAAAGGAAAGAATGTGCGGTGAAGTGAACAACGCCGCAGCACCAGCCGGACGCGAGTCCAGGTACTCCAGAGAACTGGCTCACTGTGACACAAAAAGCACCCTACGTGTATTTTGTCTGTTAGACTCAGGTTTAGTGGAAGTATTATAGTTCTCATACAAGTTGTGACACTGAAGAGGTAAACCTGTAAACACTGGAAAACGCTAAAAAATAACAAAGATCTGACGGGATGCTGACAAAGCTTACTAGGACTTTGAAATTTTAAAATAAATCATTGTTGAGAATTTTCTTAAAAGCAACAAGGAAAAGAAAAAATAGTTTATGTGGAGATACTCCTTCTAAAACGGGTAATAATTTCATAAGCAATAACTTTCTAGCTTTGTTTTTTTAAGGCATGTGTATTTAAAAGACTTCATTCGTGCCCATTTTTATTATAAACTTAGTATATGAAAAATAATCTGATCTTAAAAATAGAAAACATGAAAATATGATTGCTCATAATTCTCAAGGACTACTCAAAATATTTAAAAAACAGAAAGTAGAAATTGGCAAGGAATCCAAAACCCTGAAGAGATTAGAGTGGAGAAATGATACAAAAAATGTTTAATCTCTGTCCAGGGAAATCCTACTGAAGAAAGGGCTTTTTAAATAGTTTAACAGTAAATTGTTAACACACAGTCAACTGACATGGCCAGAAAATTAGTGCCCAGACCTCAGAATAAACTAACCTAAGAGAAGACTCTACACATGGACATCACCAGACGGTCAACACCGAAATCAGATTGATTATATTCTTTGC